>JAFNEN010002217.1:0-14939 GCA_019343175.1 Oedothorax gibbosus
CCCTCGTGTGTCGCTCTATTGCGACGATATTTCAAACTAACCCTAACCCATACAACTGGATGGTAATAGCTACCCTACGTTAAATTTTCAACATTCGCCAAAAGCCGCCAATGCCAAAATTCAATCGGCTATTATATCATAGCTGTACCAAATTGCCAGTTTCATAAACATATAGTTCATACGCTATACGTAGAGAAAATCGACATTTCTTAGAAGTATTAATCTGATCATATTTAGAATAGTTATCGCCTTTACTGCCATGAGACATTGTAGCAATATCTTTTCTTAAAATTTGTAATCATCAATTAAAATAAAATTCGGAAACAAAATATTTAAATTCAATAAATAAAATAATGATATGTAAATAACAATCCTAGAAATTAAACTCACGTGCTTACGTAATTATACCTAATGCGCTGAACGCGCTAAAATTCCTTTAAATTTAGAAAACGAAATTTATAAATTAAAAGTTCATAACAATGCTATTCCTATGGAGACATCGGCTGCTCACGTTTTGCCTTCCTACACCCGTTCGGGTTCGAATTTCAAAAAATCGCTTCTTAGAGGACGCCTACGATTAAAAAGAATATTTTCCTATAATTTGGTAGCTGTACCTCCAGTAGTTTGGGCTGGGAGTTTGATATGTGAGTGAGTGAGTGAGTCAGTCAGGACTTTGCCTTTTATATATATAGATAAGGTAATTTCATTAACTTTAAAACCTAAAAATTGCCTGCTGCCCCTTGCGCGATTTTCAGGAAAACCTCATTATGACTCCCGGCAGATACTACACTGAAGAGCCAAAATAACTGGTATATGCATACATCTGCAAATAAAGGTGTATAAAACCAATCGAAGTTCGTCGCTATGTTCAGCAGCGTCTATGTGCTACTATCATGACAGGTTATGAAAATTGAAGGGATTTTGAAAGTATCGGAGGTTGAGAAATGGAATTCCATATCCATGCATCTTTAAGGTAGAGATGAATTTTGGATTTTCACTTACGACAATTTCACGAGTGTACCATGAATATCGATAATCCAGTAAAACATCAAATCTACGACATAGCTTTGACCTTAAAAACATCGGGCAAAGCCGGGTCTATTGACAAACTGATCATTAAATGTGGTAAACGTCTATGTCGATTCTATGTCTTACAAGTGTCGACTTGCTAACCATTTAATGAATATTCACCGATATGGGCTTCTGGAGCCGTATATATCACCTTATATATCAATAAATCATGTTTAATTATTTTCGTCCGTCGTCAATGATCCGTTTTTACATGATCTTTTTTAGGCCGCAGCTGTCTTGTAGTTTTAATGTTTTACTGGATTATCGATATTCATGGTACACTCGTGAAATTGTCGTAAGTGAAAATCCAAAATTCATCTCCACCTCGGAAGTACGTGGATATGGAATTCCATTTATCAACCCCCGATACTTTCAAAATCCCTTCAATTTTCATAACCTGTCATGATAGCAGCACATAGTGTCAGACAAACATACCAATGTTCGAAAACCACTTTTTTGGAATCAGCACTCTACAAAATTTGTAGAAAACACAAATTCCTCATTTCGTATTTTCGACTCTCAATACTTCCATTACGCTTATTTTTTATAATAGGTAATTGAAAGTAAAAAATACTTGTCTGTTCAGAGTATAATTGTTAAAGCATGTTGGTCATGGCAACAATACACCGCAGATGAAACAAAGTTATAAAACTCGAGGAAAAAAATTGTGGATTTTTGGTGAAATTTGGAGGAGCACTCGTAAAGCTATATATAGCATTAATATGAAGCAAATCGGTATAATATCAATCTGGAGCCCGGATGGTCGAGTGGTTTGGACCATTAAGCTAGCAGTCTGCGCGCTGTAACGGGTGCGGGTTCGATTCCCGCCTTCGCCCTGGATGTACTTCCTTTCTCTGTGACAGTAAAATTCTTTCTGTGTCTGTCTTACTTGACTAAGGCTTATAAGCGGTCTCTGATCAAGCACCACAAGCCGGAATATATATGTACCCTACAATATACCCTACCCCATATCGATCTTTTTTTTTCTTTCATAGAAAATCAAACAAAACTTACGTTCTCTCACCAGAGCCTTGGCATTTGACACAATCACCTTCGAAACTGTCGACCGCGAGAGGATACCACTTGTTGCCTCTACAATAGGGGCAGAATTCCTGCAAATTCCCCCAACATACGTTACAAGTCTATGTATTAGTATAAAGGGCAAAAGGGTGTAACTAATAAGGAGTATGCATTTGTATAAGGAGTGTATATAATAAATAATAGAAGGATCTAAAAAGGATTATAAGGATGCATCTAACTTTGAGTATAAAACGATGGATCTAATAAAGAGTGTAATAGTTATTTAAGCAACTAGTGCCGAAAATAATACTTTATTAAGCGAGTGGCTTTTATTATTATTTTATTATTGAAATAATGACAAGAGCTTAGTAAAGTATTATTTGGCACGTGCTTGCTTACAATATTTTTTTATAATAACGTGCAAAAAGTATTCTACCAATGAGTGACTTTCATGACATCATTTAGTTTCCATGACGATATTCGAAAATGCAAAGTAGTAAAAGAAAAGTTGTAAAATAATTTTCTATTTTGAATCAAATGTTACTATAAATATGCATGTTAAATAAAAGTATTGTTTAGCGTGAAATTTGTGTTCTTACTTTTGTCTTATTTAATTTCTTTTAATAATTTTTGTAGTACTTGTAGTTTCCATGGAGATATTAGAAAATGCAAAAGTAATGAACCAATAGAAATAAGTGAGTTTCATGACATCATGTAGTTTCCATGGAGATATTCATGACATCATTTTGTTTTTCTACCCAATCAGATACTCTTATTTACTTTACCGCACTAGTGCCGAAAGTACTACTTTCGGCACTGTCTGTGACGTAAGCACGTAAAGTGTCATTTTCGCAACGATTTATGAATGAATATGATATAAAAAAGTGAACTTTTTTGCACGTTGTTATAAAAAGTATTTAAAATTGTTAAGTTGTGTGTTTAGTATTCGTAAAGAGTACAATTCGTTTATCCAATAAAGATAATTTTAGCTTCCACACTACTTTTATAACGTAAAAAGTGGAAGGTATTATAATCGTCCAGACCGTCTGTCCCCCACTTTCATAGCCCAAACTACAAATGCTACAAATCAAATATAATACGTCAAAAAAATTCATCGAAATTTGAAAACATTGAAAATCTAGAAAACAAATCCTAATTCGAAATATTTCAATTATTAAAAAAAAAATTAAAAACTTAATGTTTCTGTTGAAAAAGCATAAGAAATACATTTTTTATTAGAATTAAATCACCATTGCCATTCACAACAATCGCACTAAACACTTTATTTCTTTATATATTAAACTTAAAGAAATTTATTTTTTATGTCTATATACTCACCCATCCCTGTCCCCGACACGTCGGACACTCGTACTTTCCGCCACCGTCACACTCGTCACACGTCGATAAGCTGGCGGTGTAAGGAATCTCTTGGTGGTAGACATGGCTGCGAAACAGCTCAGGTGGAACAGCAGGAATATCATCGATGGCCGGAGGTGAGCCCATGTCCTCGGTGGATGCTTTAACACCTGGAACAAACACAGTTTAAAGTTGCCCTGGCTTGCGTTGGATGCCACTTAAAGAGTCAGTATAATATAAACTTAATTAACGTAGGTATAGTCGTGATAATATTGACGATATGGCAACCTGCGTTCACGCGAAGGCGGTGAATTCCCGCCATTCTAAAAATACGATGTCAAAGTACGAAAGGAGGAAATTTACGTGAATCAATTCCCAGCTAAAAAAAGCAGCAAAAAACCTGCATGGAAAATGCAGAAATGCAGGTTTTTTGAAGAGAAATGAAGGTTTTATGAAGGGAAATGTTTTCAGCATTTAACCTGCAGTATTTATATGGGTACGGTGCTGAAAAATTCATCAAATAAATTTCAGCAGGAAAACTGCATGTTTTTGGATGAGAGATAAAGCTTTTATGCAGGAAAATGTTTTCAGCATAAAACCTGCAGTACTTTTACAGGTATTATGATGAAAAATTCAGCAACTAAAATTCAACACAAAAACTGCTTCTTTCGGACGAGACATAAAGATTAATGCAGGGAAATGTTTTCAGCATTAAACTTGCAGTACTTTTAAGGGTATTGTGATGAAAAATTCAGCAACTAAATTTCAGCAAAAAACAATGCTTTTGAAGAGATATGAAGGTTATATGCAGGGAAAATGTTTTTTTTAAAGGCATTGTACTGAGAAATTCAGCAACTGAGTTTCAGCTGGAGAACTGCAAGTTTGTAAAACTTTTTTTAAGGTGATTTTTTTATTCTTAAAGAAAACTGCCATTTTTCTGGAAGATTCATCCTAAAAGAACAAAGAATTAGCCGTTTCAGTTCTACATGAAAACAGCAATTTCTCTTAAAATTTTATGCTGAAAAATACCTTTATTTAACCTTATACTTTTTATTACCTTTCTTTAGAGTTTATTTTTTTACCTATATTTTAAAGTACACTTAAAATACTGTTTTATCTTTAAACTCACATTTCAATAGCACTTAATGTGCAATTTTATGCAAAAAATTATCTAAACTTTCTGAGAAAATAAGGACAATATTTCAAGCAAAGTATTTTGTCTAAAAAACTTTCTGCAGAGAATTAATACATGTGCATAATTCTTTATAGCATAGAGTTGCACATAAAGCCTGCAGGGGCCAAAATCGTTTTCTGCAACAATGTCGACAAGTGGGTTGCTGCTCAAGGGAAATTACAAACCAATAACTTCCATGGTGCAATACCAGTGTAAACTTTTTTTTGACGACTCTAATGAAGCGTCATTGAAAATAAGTATCAAATGGGTTGTGAGTTTATTTGAAGTTATTTTTTAAAAAATAATGTGTGCATTAACCCCAAAAAAACTGTAAATTTTTTTTTGTAGCGAATCTTTATCTTAAAATTGCTCTTTATTTTTGAAATTAGTTTTGATATTTTACACTTGTAGTAATTGTATCCCAGCTAAAAATTGTTGGAATTTTTCGCGGAAAAACATTTAATTTTTAATGTAAATATTTGCAGTTTATTAGCAAATTTTGCAGCAAATTAGCTTAATATGTTCAAATCGCAGATCTAGATTTTGTTAATCTGTAACTTCTAAAAATTCAGAAACGATATCAAAGCTATAATTGGCGATTCAATTTTTTTTTTCCAATTTGCATGGACGTTTTTTATTTGATTTTGCAAAAAAGAAGAAAATAATGCCACCTATATAAAGAGACAGTAAAATTTAAACGAAAAAAAAAGCAGATTTAAAAATTATTTGCTTAATATTTCAGTTTTCTCAATAGCTTTGCTCCCACCTTTTTATAGAAAATTTAAAAATAAATTAATCTTAAAGGAATTCTTAAGATATTTTTTTTTCTAACTCACAAAATTTGCATCCAATTATTTATTACCACCTTAGAACAATTAATTAAATATAATTTAAATATTTTTAAATAAAAATCATAGACAAATTGTACGCAAAATCATGAATCAAATTTATTGACTATAATCGAATCCATGGAGTGTGTAATTTTGTATGTTCTAATTATAAGATATACCATTCTAATTTTAAAACGCGCTCCAATTTGCAAGCTCCAATAGCGCAGTTGGTAGCGCTCTGAACAGCTACACAAATACCCCCAGATCAAATCTCGTGCTCCTTCCTTCCTACTTGGGTATAAATACGACTCAACTTCAAAATCTTCACTTATCCTGCAGTTTTTTAAATGTTTTTCAATGAAGGAAATATTAAGGTTTTTTGATGAGGGGAAAATGGAGGCTTTTGATGAAGGAAAAGTGAAGGAACTTGGTACCTAAAACTTCACTTATCCTGCAGTTTTTATAAAGGTTTTTTAATGAAGGAAATATAAAGGTTTTTTGGTGAAGGAAAAAGGGAGGTATTTGAAACCTAAAACCTTCATTTATCCTGCAGGTTTTCGAATGAAGGGAAAATAAAGGTTTTTTGATGAAGGTTTTTGGCTCCAAATACCTGCAGTTTTCCTTCAATTTTTTTCAAGGTTTTTTGCTGCTTTTCTTAGCTGGGAATGAGAAATAATTATCATAAATTATTAAATTATTAATTGATTGATTAATAAATTATGTAATAGATTTTCAATTGCCGTAAAGATCGTTTTAGGTTATTGGTACGTGGTTGCCAAAATGAATTACATTGCTTATTTACTGTCGCCAAATATCCAAAAAAAAGTCGCCGTTTACCGATTCTATAATTTTACCACCAAGGGCCAAATATACCACCACAAGGGTATTTTATAACAACTTTGGATCGCTACTACCCTAACAGCCATGTGACGAGTATGTGACGAAAAGCGATATCACATACAAGTCACTGAAGATCGCTGTGATGTCACATTCAAATTCACTTCTTTGTCACATACAAATGTCCGCTTTTGTTACGTATCTTCTACGTAACATGGATATCGATGATATCGCAGCAATGTCGCATTTTTGAGTTGTATGTGACAAAACTGACTTCTGCGACCAGTATGTGATTTAGTGATGAACATAATATTGCAGCAATGTCGCATTGCGACTTGTATGTGACATAACTGACTTCTGCGACCAGTATGTGATTTACCCAGCTAAAAATAAACTGCAGTAAAATTTTTCTGGTGGCGCCATCTAGTGAAATGTTTTTAAATCTCACAAAGATAAATAAAAAAAATTATCAGGAAGTTGAGTTGTATTTATACCCAAGTAGGAAGGCAGGAGCACGGGATTTGATCTGGGGGTATTTGTGTAGCTGTTCAGCGCGCTACCAACTGCGCTATTGGAGCTTGCAAATTGGAGCGCGTTTTAAAATTAGGAATGGTATATCTTATAATTAGAACATACAAAATTACACACTCCATGGATTCGATTATAGTCAATAAATTTGATTCATGATTTTGCGTACAATTTGTCTATGATTTTTATTTAAAAATATTTAAATTAGATTTAATTAATTGTTCTAAGGTGGTAATAAATAAATTGGATGCAAATTTTGAGAGTTAGAAAAAAAATATATCTTAAGAATTCCTTTAAGATTAATTTATTTTTAAATTTTCTATAATAAAGTGAGAGCAAAGCTATTGAGCAAACTGAAATATAAGCAAATAATTTTTAAATCTGCTTTTTTTTTCGTTTAAATTTTACTGTCTCTTTATATAGGTGGTATTATTTTCTTCTTTTTTGCAAAATCAAATCAAAAACGTTCATGGAAATTGGAAAAAGAATTTGAATCGTCAATTATAGCTTTGATATCGTTTCTGAATTTTTAGAAGTTACAGATTAACAAAATCTAGATCTGCGATTTAAACTTAGCTCGATTACAAAAAAAAACCCTCATTACTAAATTTAATGTAATAAACTCATTTTAAATTTTCCTGGAAACTTAAGAATATTTTGAATATTAAATAAGAATATTTAAACTTAGCTCGATTACAAAAAAAAACCCTCATTACTAAATTTAATGTAATAAACTCATTTTAAATTTTCCTGGAAACTTAAGAATATTTTGCCAACAACAGTAATATTTTTTTTTTGCAAACATTTTGTTCACAGGAGGATACAACAAAAATGTACCCGTTTTACATGCGTAAAATATTAAGCTAATTTGCAAAAAAAACTGCAAATGTTTACATTAAAAATTAATTGTTTTTCCGCGAAAAAATTCCAACAATTTTTAGCTGGGATACAATTACTAGAAGTATAAAATATCAAAACTAATTTTAAAAATAAAGAGCAATTTTAAGATAAAGATTCACTACAAAAAAAATTTACAGTATTATTGGGGTTAACGGACACATTATTTTTTAAAAAATTACTTCAAATAAACTTTAGATTAGTTTTAAAACAAATAGCTGAAATACTTTAAGCAAAGATGAAACTACGAAAAATCTACAGTATTTTTTCAGTTAACCAGCTTATATAATTGTTTAATATCTCACTCCAAATCACCTTTAGATAAGTTAAAGTATTTAAAATCAAGATGGCCCTTCAAAAAATCTACAGTATTTTTTGCAGTTAACAGCCCACAGTAACTTTTGAAATAAATCACTTCAAATTAACTTTAGATTTTATTGCAAAATAACTGAAGTTTTTTTTTTTACTGTCGACATTCTTCTACAGAAAAATCTGCAGTTGACTGTAGAAATACTTCAAAATCACTTCGCTTCTGTAGAAAAACTGCAGTTTATTTTTAGCTGGGTATAGTGATGAAATAATATTGCAGCAAAGTCGCATTACGACTTGTATGCGACTAGGTGACTTGCGTGGCGAATTAGCGACGAACTTGACATCGCAGCAAGGTCACATAGATCATGTTGCAGCCATATTGGTATGGGACAAAAATGGGATATCACATACAAGTCACAACACAATGCCACTGCAATATCACATTGTGATATTACTGGAATATTACATACAAGTCACATTGTGACGGGGATTAAAGCAACATCGCTGTGTCATCACATACATGTCACAATGTAATGTCACTACAAGAGCAAATTGCGACATCTGTGGGATATCCCCATTGTGACTGGGATTTAGATGACATCACTGCGCTGCGATATCACATACAAGTCACAATATGATGTCACTGCAAGATCGCATAGTGACATCCTTTTGATATCGCATACCAGTCACATTGTGACGGTGACTTACGCGATATCACTGTGATGTTACATACTTGTTACATTGCGACTGTGACCTAGAGTGACAAAAAATTACGTTGCAGCGACGTAACTGTGACAAACCTGGCTGTTAGGGTAGCTTAAAGTTCGCTGATTTGGTACTAAATGCCTCGGGCGGTGACGGGAACATCCATTAATTTCCCAAAACCACTAGTAGTCACAGGTCAATATTGAGTGGCTCTGTGTGTGCTACTTGTTGCTGTTTTCCTGTTGATTACTAGGGGCTGGGGAGCCCAGTCGGTTAGGCACTCGCCAGCATGCGAAAGGTCCCAGGTTCGGGTCCGGGCATCGCCAAAATAACTGCCGACCTATAAACGGCCCGTGCAGCCAAAAAATGTCCGACGAATAATACCCGGTGTAAGGGAGTGCACGTTAAATATCCTTCAAAGTCTTAACGCTGCGTACGATGTCGCCCTTAACGGTTGCGTTGGTGCCTATTCAGGTGTCGGCTCTTCACTTGACTGTGATTCTAAAATAGGACGCCCGTCGCCAATAGCCCTCGTGTAGCTCTAGTGCGACGATAATTCAAACCTAACCTAACCTGTTGATTACTAAGGAAATAGCAACAAGATAATTAAGGAAACAGCTATATTAGAAAATTTACCCCGATCCCTCATGCAGAACTTAAAAGACCGATGAATAGATGAATAATACTTTTTTTTTTAACTAAAGTATAGAATATTCGTATCAGTTTTGTTAATAAAAAACAAGTAGGTTTGTAACAGAATCTGTCACTTAACCCGCTTCCACAGAACAGTTGTGTTTAACAGGTAAAAAGGCGACAAACACAGCATTGATATTCTATATTACATGCTAAATTTGCATGCATTTACATGCTAAATTTGGCTAGTTTCATTTTTTTTTTGAAAATTCAATAATTATTACTTATCGTTTGCAAAAATTAATTTATATTTCAAAGAATAAATATGTAATATTCATCGCTTTTAAATAGAATAAAACATTTCATATCAACGTACAAAGAATCTCATCTCGTAGTGAAATATATTTGACGTCATTTCAAACTGATCGATGTCGCAAAAATAAATTTATTTTAATTTATTGTCTAAAAGAATTAAAGTTTCTCGAGCGATTGTTGCGAATGGCAATGGTGATTAAATTCTAATAAAAATGGCTTCCTATGCTTTTTAAATGAGCATTAAATGTTGCAGGTTTTTTTTTTTAAATAATTGAAGTACTTCGAATTCGAATTCTTTTCTGAAATTTTCAATGTATTCTAATTTTGATGCGCTGAATTTTTTGACGTATCAAACTTGTCCGTAGCATTTATAGTTTGGCCTATGAAAGTGGGTGACGGACAGACTGAACGATTATGATACCTTCCACTTTTTACGTTATAAACGTAGGGTGGAAGCTAAAAACCTTAAAAATACTGTAATAACTGGTTCAGATAGTTTGTTAATTGTAGCAAAAATATGGCCAGGTCGTAAAATGAAATCTAAAGTAAGGACGAATGTTATATTGAAATAAATTATGTTTTTATTTGGTTAGATAATGACTTTCGGAAGAAGTAATAAAGAACTTCAGCAATAAAACGTCGACATTTTTAGCTGAAATATTTCAACAGGGTTATAAAAGTTAATGAAGATAAAAAAAAATAACCAGACTTAGATAATTATTTGTTTGTGTAGTGCAGTTTATCATTGGGGCTCGTTTATTATGTCTTTATGTCAACATTAGCTGAAAACTAATAATAATGATACCTAGGTAGGCATTGTTACCGAATGGACTGACCCAAATACCATCTACTCATACGATAGCGCGTTTTAATTACAATTTTTTATCTTATAATCAATAATCCCTGATGCTACTTCTAAATTTAGCAAATTTGTTGGGTTTAATCTTAATGTTTGCTCTGTGAAATGATTTTAACCTGCACAATATAGACACTCACCTCTGAAGGGCTCACATATGCTTGCTGTTGCTCTTCTTTCTGTGAATGTTTCCAAAGTGTACTAAGAAAAAAGTCGAATCATTATTGACTACTTATTCGTATCTACAAGCAAAAGGTATATGCAATTAAAGAGTTATACATTTTTTATGCATTCTTCAATGTATTAACCCTCTGAGTGATACAGACTTATAAAATGTCAAGTTTGGTCAGAAACATACATGATTTATAAAAATGTATATTTTTTTTATTTAACTAAATTTAAAATTTATTGTATGTAGGAGGCATTTATTATTTTCTGCTATGGGAAAAGTTTTACAAATTTGAAGAAATTAAATTTTCAGTTAAAAAGTTAAATTTTCAACTCATACAGTGAAAAATAGTTTACACTTCAGCTAATTTGCTTATCCCTCAGAAAGTTAATCAGATTTTAATCTAAAAATCAACACGCGCCATTGATTATTTTTTGCCAACTTTACAAGAGAGTGTATAATCTTTTACAAAAAAAAAACTTATAACCAATTTAATTTTTTTATGAACAGAAAAAAACCTGATTACACACCATAACTTAGCAATCCTTACTTAAAATGACTTTTTAAAAAAATGCCCTTTCTAGAGTTACACTCCTTTGTATCCGGAATAGTATTTAATGCACTTACAAATACAAATACAAAAATTGTCGACCAACAACAGGCCAGAGGCCCAGCAAGGTTGGTCCAAAATAAATCTAATACATTACCAGTTTCCAATGACCGTCAAGTTTCTTCTTAAAATCTTCTACTCTCTTCGAATGCACAACATAATCTGGTAAAGCATTCCACTCATTGACAACTCTATTGTAAAAATAATGTTTTCTTACCTCCCTTCTAAAGCTCGATTTATTCAATTTCTGATCATGTCCTCTGGTCCGGCTATTTAAGGTAAAACCTAAGCCCTCCATGTCTCCCTGTTGAATAACCTCCCCTTGAATAACTGTATTAAATCCCCCCTAGCTGTCCTGTTTTCCAATAACCAATATTATATAACCAATTTTATATTATATAATACATTTTTATAACCAATTTAATTATTTTTTATGAACAGAAAAAAACCTGATTACACATCCATAACTTAGCAATCCTTACTTAAAATGACTTTTTTAAAAAAATGCCCTTTCTAGAGTTACACTCCTTTGTATCCGGAATAGTATTTTTAATGCACTTACAAATACAAATACAAAAATTGTCGACCAACAACAGCCAGAGGCCCAGCAAGGTTGGTCCAAAATAAATCTAATACATTACCAGTTTCCAATGACCGTCAAGTTTCTTCTTAAAATCTTCTACTCTCTTCGAATGCACAACATAATCTGGTAAAGCATTCCACTCATTGACAACTCTATTGTAAAAATAATGTTTTCTTACCTCCCTTCTAAAGCTCGATTTATTCAATTTCTGATCATGTCCTCTGGTCCGGCTATTTAAGGTAAAACCTAAGCCCTCCATGTTTCCCCTGTTGAATAACCCCCCCTTGAATAACGTATTAAACCCCCCCTAGCTGTCCTGTTTTCCGGGGAATACATGTTTAAAGATCTTAATCTGTTATCATAAATCGTGGACTTACGTGGAAGGCGATGGACTGCTTTATGCTAGTTATCCCCAATGTCTCTGGCCGGCGTTTTTCCATAGCAGAAATGGGCTGACACTTTCGGAGAAGAGCTTCTTTTATTTCTTTTTTGGTTATTTTGGAAGGCTATTGAAATATACAGAAAGAAACAATTGGAACTTTCAACTTTATAACTTTATAAAATCTACATTAGTAACGTTTGTTGTGCTCAGGGTTCAGAAAAAAGGGGGGTATTTTAGGAAAAAAGTTAACCGTTTTTTGTGATTTAAAACTAGATTTTTCTTTGGTTTAAATCACTAACCCCACAAGACTTTGATTGTCTAAAAGGCACTTTACCTACATGAAGCTCGCAAAACATCCTACACAGATCAAATAAATTATCAAGTTAAATAATATTCAGGTATGCATTTTTATAGGATAGAATGGAGATATTGAGCTCTTATATATATTTTTGCATTTTTCTTTTCAAAACTTTTCTTTTTGTTTTATTCAAAAATTTGGAAATAAATCTAAACTTTTTCAGTAAATAATTTGTTTCTCAACTTGGACCGAATTAAAACAAAATAGAAAAAATCCTCTCCAAAATTTTTGAAAAAAGCAAGTTGGTTTTTTCTAAAACAAGTGTTACATGGTTTAATCGACATGGTTTAACTCTGGTTGCGCCATCAACATCGACTGTGCTTCAGCAAACACCATTAATTAAATAAGAAAGCAAATGAAGCTTTGATTTCTATTGATCCTGTAATCAATAGAAATCAAAATACATCACTTGGAAAAAGTGATCCCTTTTTGGGAAAGGGAATTCCGATTATCTTATGAGAAACAAAAAGGTTTGAAATTGCCTTTTCTAAACCATTTGAATAAATCTAAAAAATGTCTAGCTAATTAAGGTTATTCTATAAAAAAAGTTCGTATAAAAGCACTTTTATTCGACTAGAGGCTAATATTTTTCAAATAATGCTATCGTTAACAAAATTAATAATTAAAAATGTGGCGATGTCTTTTACATAAATTATATCTTACTAAAAAACACAACATAGTATGATAGCCTTCCACTATCCTTTTGGCATTGTCGTCAAAGGTATCTCACACTGTAAAAAGAATTTTTATTAAAAAAATACAGCATTTAACAACGTATTCACAGCGCTTTCTGCAGTATTTCATTGCAGCTGTTGCTGTAAACTTATTTCCAGCACTTACTGTGGTTTCTCAGATGGCGCCCCCGCGTACACGACGTGACCCGCTTTGACCTTGATCAATGTTTTCTTTTTTACCAATCGGAAATTCAAACTGGATCGCAATTCGAGCACATGTTCTTGAAAAGTACAGCAAATTTCTAAGCCTTAGAATACAGCACAGACGCCTTTTGAAAGGTACTGAATTTTTTTTTTTACAGTGTTTCGATACGAAACACTATACAGAATAGTGAAATAACCATTAAGGGCAAATGAACCCGCTGGACCGTGTCTCCAAACCCAAAATGCCTCAGTGTTTCCAATGGAGAAAAAAATTTTTTCTAAGGCCAAATTTCTACGGGTGTATTGAATATTTTCCCCAAAGGTTTTTTTTTGTGATAAATGCACTTACAAATACAAATACAAAAATTGTCGACCAACAACGGGCCAAAGGCCAGAAAGGTTGGCACAAAAAATCTAAACATTAACAGTTTCCAATGACCGTCAATTTTTCTTCTTAAAATCTTCTATCTCTTCGAATGCAACAACATAATCTGGTAAAAGCATTCCACTCATTGACAACTCATTGAAAAAATAATTTTTTCTTACCTCCCTTCTAAAGCTCGATTTAAAATTTCAATTTCTGATCAGGGTCCTTGGTCCGGCTTTTTAAGGTAAAACCTAAGCCCTCCATGTTTCCCTGTTGAATAACCTCCCCTTGAATAACTGTATTAAATCCCCCCTAGCTGTTCCGGGTTTCCAGGAATACTGTTTAAGATCTTAATTGTTATCATAAATCGTGGACTTACGTGGAAGGCGATGGACTGCTTTATGCTAGTTATCACCATGTCTCTGGCCGGCGTTTTCCATGCAGAAAGGGCGACACTTTTTCGGAGAAGAGCTCTTTTATTTCTTTTTTGGTTATTTTTTGGAAGGCTATTGAAAAAATACAGAAAGAAAAAATTGGAACTTCACTTATAACTTTATAAAATCTACATTAGTAACGTTTGTTGTGCTCAGGGTTCAGAAAAAAGGGGGGTATTTTAGGAAAAAAGTTAACCGTTTTTTTGTGATTTAAACTAGATTTTTCTTGTTTAAATCCCCTAACCCCACAAGACTTTGATTGTCTAAAAGGGCCACTTTACTCTACATTTAAAGCTCGCAAAAACATCCTACACAGATCAAATAAATTATCAAGTTAAATAATATTCAGTATGCATCTTTATAGGATAGAAATGGAGATATTGAGCTCTCATATATATTTTTGCATTTTTCTTTTCAAAATTTTCTTTTTGTTTATTCAAAAATTTGGAAATAAATCTAAACTTTTTCAGTAAATAATTTTTTCTCAAATTGGACGAATTAAAACAAAAGTAGACAAATCCTCTCCAAAATTTTTGAAAAAGCAAGTGTTTTTCTGAAAAAGTGTTTTTCATGTTTTTAAACGGGCATGGTTTAAATCTGGTTGCCCATCAACATCGCCTTTTG
>JAFNEN010002218.1:0-18618 GCA_019343175.1 Oedothorax gibbosus
ACCAAGGACTCCCTACGTGAGTGTTGTTTTGAATATATATCCGTGAAAATCGCTGAACTAGCCCCTTGTTATGGGTGTGAGGAGATTCCATGTACTTGCCATACAGCAGAAGAACTTATGGACATGTTCTTTGATTCCGCATTGTATAGTGTGAACTTTTTAGAAGTTGCTCATAAATTCGTCGCTGAAAATATTCAGCACTTATACTTTGCTAGTTTAATTCTATCAAAGAACTTTTTCGGCACAATAAATGTAAGTTCATTTTTACAGTTAGTTAAAAATACATTCATACCAACTCAAGAAATGTTATGTGATAAGTTGGAAATTTGTTGAGTAGTGTATAATTATCATGTGTTTATTATTCTCGCAAAGTTTGTATATATGTGTCTGAATTAAAAATATTACCACTTTTTCATATCTTTAAAACGTGAAATAGTAGTATCCCAGCTTTTTTTTAAAAAAAGTAATAAATAAAGTTAAAATATTATAACCTATATATATTTTTTCTCACAATTTGTTGGAATTAGACAATAAAAATATGGAAATATTAATAACTCTTAAAACAAGTATACATTTTTACACAGTGTTAATTTTTTGCAACTTGTTCTTCATATTAAAATAGTACATAGGATCTTCAAAGAAATTCTTATTGAAGCAGTGCAGATTGTGAATGTCACCATACATGACTTTTATTGGAAATGCATATATATGATTACCAGTAATAAAAAAAATTCTTTGAAAAGATTATCTCATTATTTTAGATATAAGAATTATGTTGAACACAATAATAAATTTAAGTATTTTCTGAATCTTTAGTAAAAATAAATGTTAGTATTATATAATTTAAAATATCAAAATTTAAGTATTTCTGAATCTTTATATAAAAATGAATTATATAATTTAAAATATCAAAAATATAACTATTTTCTGAATCTTTAAATAAATGTTAGTATTATATTTACTATACACATTCTGATACAGAATTTTAATAAGAACCAATTACTTTGTATTCATACGAGAATGATTAGAACATAATGGTTTCAATGACAGAAAAAAATAACTTGAAAACTCACTCAATAAAAGATCTTCATCCAACATATATACGACAATAAATTATTTTCCCAAATTAAGTAATAATTAAACTCTCAAAACAACTATCAAAATCTAAAAAACATTAAAAAAATAGTCATATTCATAAAAAAATCCCTCCTTTTCATATGAGTAAAAGATATATTTACACCTTCAGAAGAAATAATTATAATACAATTTCATAATAACAAGATATTTTCTAAAAAAAACATACAAAGTGTCTCACTAAACTTTCACTCGATATTGTTAGAAGAAAAAATCCCAATCAACAACTCTTAATAACTGTTCTTTACATGTAACATATCACCAATCTACTCCCTTAAAATTTATTTATTTTCATCCTATTTTACATTAAAATCATTTATTTCCTCACCGGTAGATGGCACTACGAGCGTACGTCATAGTCCAACTATGTCATAGGCGTTATTTATACTTCCATTCCCTACCGATAGATGGCACCACGTACGTCATAAACATTATTTTTACTTCCATTCCCTACCGATAGATGACACCACGAGCGTCATAAACATTATTTTTACTTCCATTCCCTACCGATAGATGGCACCACGAGCGTACGTCATAGTCCAACTACGTCATAGGCGTTATCAGTGACGTCATTGGCATTTCCGTGACGTCATACTCCTCCTGCTCCTATCCCATCCCGCATCCCGCCACTGGCCCAGAACTCTCATTTCCTACCTACTTACGATAGTTCGACTTTGTCGTATTATAATTTGCAGTAAAAAATAAACTGGAAGAGAGGGAAAATCTTCTTTCGTTTACCTTTGAATTTAATCAAAAAGCCTCTGAAGAAAACTAAATAAACAACAAAATCTCTCATATCAGTTTCGGAAGACAATCAATGTGCAACTTTAGCGTTTTCCTATCCCTAGTCAATGAATTCGCACCGTTTAACTGTAGAATTTTATTCGCGTACCTTTTCTTAAATACAAAATCAAGCTGAGACATCATATAAATCCTAAACATAAAGCATAAAATAAACAATATCCGAGCGTAACGCTCTACAACTATACGAACTGTTGGTCTTTCAACGAGTTGCTAGGCCCGTTTCTAGGACCCTAAGGGAGGAATTCCGATGTGTTGTGTGGCACAGCTCTAATATCGATGACAACGGCAGCTGCGAATAAAAGAGCACGCTCAGATGAATCCTTTGCTTCACATGATTAAAATACAATCTCGCTCAAGGGCAATTGATGTTAATTGCCTTTTAAGGGCTGTTCAGTATTCAGAAATCAACCGGTTTTTGGTTTAACTAGTTCAGCCTAAGAACTAATTTTTCCCGGGTAACTGAAGCCAAAAACCGGTTTTTCAGTTTCACCGTTTCTGGTTTTCCATCCTGAATCCATCCCTATAAGCTTGTCTCGCTTTTGGAAACTTATTTCACCCAGGAGAATAATTGGGAATGACAAACTATCAGTTTTAGGCTACTATAAGACAAACATGCCAAATAATACCAAATACCGTGAATACTGTCACTAAAAACAATGCATTATATACCGTAATTTGTCTACTCTATTCCCGACAACCTGAGATCCAGTCATAACAAACATCTTGCCAAATTATAGCCATTTGCACTTAACATTTGCACTATTTTAGCTAAATTGGCAAGCTATCTAATATGTATGCGCTTTTGCCAAGTTTCTTCGGAACAATTAATATTTTTAACGCAAACTTCACTTTTTTTAAAAAGGACCATGAAATTAATGTCTAGCAATACTTATTATTTATAAATTTTCATTAAATTTTAGTTATTATGAGTGGGTTTTACAGAAAATTCTAATCTGGTAAGACGTCAACCCAAACTAAACTAAAAACACTTTTTTAGATTTCGAAACCAATCTCGCCAAATATCACGTGGTTGTATTTAGTCCGACTCAAACATTAGCTTTAATGATCTATTCTTCGATTATTTTTACTTACATAGGCGCTTCACTTTCAAGCAATTTTAAGAACTCTTATGCAAGTTGAAAATGTATTGAAATAAAATGTATAAAAAGACTGTAAAATGAAGTTTGTCTGCTGATTTTGGTGCAGATGAATCAGCGCGATCATCTGCAAATAAGCCACTACATTTAAAAGCAAATTTCAAAAACTTGTGAACAGTTTGTAAAATTATTTAGAAATTGTATCTCAGAAATTCGCACTGTAAATAGCACGGGATTTTGATTCCAACAAGAAACATTATTTTTAAACAGCAAAACATTATTTTTAAAGATTCTTAATAAAAAAATAACCTAAAATTTAAATGGTTCAACTATAAAAATACAATGTTTACAAAGAAATTTATTAAAGACCGGTCTGGTCATAAAACAATAATATATGATGTTATTGCAGTTAACAGCAATTAATAATTTTTAAATTACCAGTTAAGTTTTTGTTTTTTAAATTATAAGATGATATTAATTTTTTAAAAACAACTATGCAACAATGAAAAGAAAATGGGAAACTTTAATAAACGAATAGTAAAAGATAATAATGAAATACAGATATCAACAATGAGAATATTGAAATGGATCATTTATTAAAATTTATTGTTTCTAAAAATAATGCTGAATTTTAATTTTTTGTCATTTGCAATTGTCACTCGTTTCATATGTGAAAAAAAACAGCATAAAAATGAAATTAATAAAGTGATGCTCGATTATACTTTGTTAATCTATGTAATATTGTTGCTATAAAGGTACTTTACAATTGGCTACACAGATTATAGTATAGTCAAACTCGGCTACAATGCCAACTAGTTTATTACACTGTTAATAACTCGTTTATAACGTTCAGTCCCGTGAATTGCACATATATCTTACTTTTATAATATCTTGCTTATAACCACACTTTTTAATCAGCTCCTCAATTATAACGCTAAAAATATGATATGTAACATTTATATATATATATATATATATATATATATATATATATATATATATATATATATATATATATATATATATATATATATATATATATATATATAATATAATATATATATATATATATATATATATATATATATATATATATATATATATATATATATAACATGACTTCAAAAAGAAAAACGTGTTTTTTTTTTAATTCGGCCTTCACTATTTTACAAATTATTTTGATGAAACTACTACTATTAGCACATAAGGTTAACTGTTATTCAATAGATGTCATTTTATAACTTTTGATTAAAAATATGAACATATAACATGAAATCCTATTTTCAACTTTTTATGTAACGTTACTCATTTGTATACCGTCCTGCACATGTCAGTATAATAACTATAGCTGGGTTGTACTGTACATATATAATCGAAGAGCTTAGTGGGAAAAATGACAAAAAGGTGAAAACGAGCTTTAAGGGGATACGGTACCCAAAACATTATTTCTAGAAATAATAACATACACTTGTGAATTATAGTGCTTTTATATAATGTTCACTCTAAATAAACATTTTCTAGCAATAAAAATAAATATTTACAAGTAGTTTTTCATTTTTTTAAAGTCAAAATGTTGAACTTTTTTAAAACGCTACTCCTCTTTCAATTTTGAGAATAACTCCACCAAACCTTTAAAGTTTGTTACTATTCAAGAACTGTGCATGGATTTTAAAATGTGAGCTACAGTTAAAAATGTAACACGCATTAATAGTGAAAATCACAAAAAAATACAAATTATTTAATTCAACATTTTTTTTTAAATACAACTATACATAGTAGACCTTATTCCATGCTTCATTTTGTGCACTATTTATATAAGAACACAGGTTAAAAATTTCAAAATTCTAAATTAGCAAAAAAGCCTTAGGGATTTATTAAACACAAGAATTGAAAAAGCGAAACAGAGAAAATAGGTTGAAAGCAGACGAAATACTTATTCAAACTTATAAGAATAACTCCAGAAAATATTTAATAACTTTTTTTCTACAAAAGATATCATTATGAAACTTTCACTAAATGTTCAGAAAGATATTGTGAATAATAAGAAGTAAAAACTGCAAAATTTTGACCAATTTTTGGGTACCGTATCCCCTTAAAGTTTTTAGTCTGCACTCAGATCCGTTAAAAACGGAACTTGCAAACCGTAAAAACCATATTAAACTTAACGTGTAAGAAAAAGGGGGAATCTGATACCATTGAAGATGCTAGTAATATGTTCATTGACGCAAAATCCCCATTTTTTTAAATGTCATTTAGCACGTTCTTCCACTAAGCTCTGCAATTAAGAGGGATTATCAGTCCCATAGAGCTAATGCATTAGTTTTGGAATAACGACTTACGCAGAAGTATTGCTATGCCCTGTTAGCTCTTTTCCCCCGGGTATGGGAATCAACATAACATCGAAATGAAACAAATTTGAAACGAAAATGTAATCTAGTTATTTAATTATATATTTTTGAAGTTTTAAAATGCCAAAAATATACAGCAGATGGCGACACTATTTAAAAACTTCATGAATTAATAATTCGGATATAATTTTCTTTTTAATTTTATTTTAATTTCTCGTTATGATGATTCCCATGCCTGGTGAAAATGGGATAACATGGCAAAACAATTATTTTGCAAAAGTTGTGATTTCAAAACTAATGCATTAGCTCTATGGGACTGACAGTCCCTCTTAACACTGTCACTTAGAATCCCTCATCGACACATATCCCGGCGGCAAGGCCAAATGGTCCGTCGTGGTCAAATATGGCAGCCTGACTGTCGTGATGGCCAGCAGCTGCGTGGGCTGGTATGCCGGCTGCAGGGGCTTGCAGGGCGTTTGCAGGCGGCCGGTATCCGGGCGCACACTGCAGGGAGGAGATGGGGCAGCTGTAGCCCCGCTGCAGGGCTGAACCTGCGTGTAGAACGACACGTCGGGGTGGATGATGCCTTCGGGTGCCAGCACTGGAAATGAAATCGAAATTGAAAATGAGAGCCCTGTACTGTACAGCATATTTGCTACACAACTCTTAACCCTCTGAGGGATAAAGAAATTGACTGAAGTGTAAACTTGTTTTACTGCATGAGATTTAAACTGAAATTTTTAACTGAAAATTTAATTTCTTAAATTTTTGATAAAAAAATATATTACGGTAGTAGGTGATTATAAATGTCCCCTTAATGCTTTAAATTTTTTAATTTAACCAAATTATTGAATTTCTGAATTTTCAAAAATTATGTGTGTTGCTGAAATTCCGGATGGTCAGATGACGGGTTTTTACGTCTGTATCCCTCAGAGGGATGATCTTAATTGACCACGGGGGTGTCCAAAACAAAGTTTCTCTGTGTTAATCCAATGGAAAAAATTAATTTCTAAGCCACATTTCTCCATCAGAAGAGACTCGTATTGATTGACGTCACAGGAAAAATGTATTAAAATCCAGATACAAACTGTGAAATGATGAACGTTTTTTTATATGTATATGAAACTGAAGAGTGTTCAGCGATGCTTTTCTTTATGTCAGTATCTAAATATAGTATATCGTGTTTTTTGTACTTTATTATTTAATCTTCGAAGCAAGTTGTATTAGAAGATACTGTGTGTTTATCTTATCTATTAAATCTAAATGAAAAACTCTGCTTCGTATTATTCAACTCTATACTAGTTCCACGTCCATAAAATGCAGCTGAATGTGCTGTTCAAAACAAAGTACCTTTGTGTTAATCCAATTGAAAAAAGCCACATTTTACCGGCTGTATTGACAATTTTTACAAACGGTTTTTTTATATGATAAATGTAGCTGACTTACGGGTCTCTATAACCCCACTTGTTGTAATTGGTTCAATATTTGTTTTAAAATTCTTCATTTGAAGATTAAAAAAATATTCGAATAAATTTCAAAAGTGAGATATATAGAGACCTGTATGCCGGAGAAATTTTTCTTTGGATTCACATTCATGGTTTGGAGACCAGTGATCATTCGGGCGCATTCGATCTTAACAACGCATTCAGCAGTATTTTGTGGGCATGGAACGAGTATAGACTCGAACAACACTAGGCGGAGTTTTTCATATTGATTTAATAGTCAAATACACACTACCTTCCAATACAACTTGCTTCGAAAAATAAATAACAACGTAATTAACATGAGATATCATGTTTAGATGGGGGGGGGGGGGGAGAAAATGTGGCTTTTTCTCAATTGGATTGACACAAAGGCACTGTGTTTTTTGAAGCACATTCAGCTGCATTTTGTGGATGTGGAACTAGCATAGGGTCGAATAATACGAAGCAGAGTTTTTCATTTAGATTTAATAGATAACACAAAGAAAAGCATCTCCGAACACACATCAGTTTCGTACAACAAAAAACGCTCATTAATTCAAAGTTTGTATCGGGATTTATTACAATCTAGCTAATGTATCTGGCTTTTATTAATCTCTGTTCGATCTGCAAACGCAAATTCTACAGAACTTTGTTTTAATTTCTGGGTTTGTGCATACTCAGATACTGTGATCTTGAAGTCAGTGTCCATCTTTTCTACTAGGAGGGAAATTCAAACTGGATTGCGGTTGAGTCACATGTGCTTGAAAATTATAGCACCCGTGTAGGCGTTACGTTCACCAGCACGGATGCTGTATTCTAACATACATTTTTTTTAGCCTACTTTTCTTTTTTTAATTCGAAAGAATTAAAAAAATGAAAAAGTAGGTATTGACATGCGGTCGATGTCCGTCTGTCCGTCTGTCCGTCTGTCTGTCCGTACCCCCCTTCCAAAATCGGTTCTAATCATCGGATCTTAAAAATTCTTTTTTTGTTAGAAAGCTATAACCTCAGATACCCAACTTTCATACTTTTTGTCCGTCTGTCTGTACGTCCGGACGGACATAAATCTACTATCTGTCGGCGAATTTCCCATTGAATTAGCATTGAAATTCAATTTTGAGTCATTTAAATCACTGTAGGTATTGAAATGCGGTTGATGTCCAACTGTCTGTCTGTCCATCTGTTTGTCTGTTCGTATGTCTGTCTGTTCGTATGTCTGTCCGTCTGTCTGTCCGCCTGTCTGTCCGTTTGTCTGTCTGTCTGTACCCCCCTTCCAAAATCGGTTCTAATCATCGGATCTTAAAAATTCTTTTTTTATTAGAAAGCTATGACCTCAGATACCCAACTTTCATACTTTTTGTCCGTCTGTCTGTACGTCCGGACGGACATAAATCTACTATCTGTCGGCGAATTTCCCATTGAATTAGCATTGAAATTCAATTTTGAGTCATTTAAATCACTGTAGGTATTGAAATGCGGTTGATGTCCAACTGTCTGTCTGTCCATCTGTCTGTCTGTTCGTATGTCTGTCTGTTCGTATGTCTGTCCGTCTGTCTGTCCGCCTGTCTGTCCGTTTGTCTGTCTGTCTGTACCCCCCTTCCAAAATCGGTTCTAATCATCGGATCTTAAAAATTCTTTTTTTGTTAGAAAGCTATGACCTCAGATACCCAACTTTCATACTTTTTGTCCGTCTGTCTGTACGTCCGGACGGACATAAATCTACTATCTGTCGGCGAATTTCCCATTGAATTAGCATTGAAATTCAATTTTGAGTCATTTAAATCACTGTTGCCAAATCAACAATGGCATGAGAAACTTTATTTAAACATATTTGAAGCAAAATAATAATTTCATGAATCAGTTTGGAATGACGTCATAAAATGTAGAACAATTTGATTCTTTGATTATTCATTAATTATCTACCAAGAAAGCGACAAGGCATACTTTTGCATGCAATTATGCTTAGTTTTAATTTACATTTCTTGTTTTTTAATGCAGTTCGGAGTAGTTTCATTACTTTTGTTATTAATAAATATTTATTCTTCGAACTACAAATAAATCACGAGCAGATGATAAATAATATTTAATTAATTTGCGAACGAATATTAAGGAAAATAGTTGATTTTGGCTTTTAGAAGTTTAAATTATAGCTGGGTGCTGTGTTTCGATTTTTTTTTTCAAATGTGTATAAATCTAGTGTAGAAACGGCTGTTGATGATATTTACTTTAGGAACCTAATTTTTTTCCCGATTAGAACTTCAGTAAGTATTTAAGTTACAGGAAAGTAGGCTATTTTAGTTCTTTATGAACTTCTTGTTTACAATGAGTTTGAAAAAGTGCGTGATAAGAACAACCGAGTCATTTATAAGAGTTCGCAACTTAACGCATATTTAAATTTTTAAAAAAGTCTTTAAACAAAATATCAATTTAAACTTGAGTTATCATAGTTTTAGCAAAGTAACATATACATCCAATACAGTTTATAGAAAATTATTGAGTTTAAAAATGAAAAAAAGATACAAGTCCCAGTGTATGGGAAGAATAAAAACTTTTAGTAACTTTTGTCTGAAATGAAGTATAAATTCAAATTTGTATCATTGTAAAGAAAAAGATTCGAAAGTTCAAACACATTTAAACACATTTTACACCTTGATTTAATAAACACAAAATTTCACTGTCATATAGATTATTATAAATTGTAAACATACAGAAATTATTATCACCTGTTCCTGCATAGTGCGTTGGAAGATCCTCTGAAAGGCGTACTACTGCAGTTTTGTACGGTTTTCGGCATATTAGACACAAAAGCATAACAGTTATAACTGTGCAAGCGAAAGATATCATTATTACCCTAGAAAATAAATTATAATTTTTTTATATAGCGCAAATAAAAAAATAGGGTTAACTTCCAATTTGTGTTAATTATAAAATTAATTAATTTTTAAATATTTCATTAATTGCAGATAATGTAGAGCCTCGCTAATTCTAATATGAACACTTACGATGGACTCTCCAATGTTAATTTTAATGATAGCCTCCCCACCACACTTAATAAGAATGAATGTTGTCCTGAATTTCTTAAACAATTGGCATTGGAAATTATTAATAAAATTCCTTCAAATGACATCAAAATCTATACCGATGATGGAAGCAAAATGGATAAGCAGGCAGGCAGTGGAGTTTATATTGAAACAGCAGTAGAGAAACTCTCTATTAAACAACGTAACCCAGATTTCTGCTCTGTCTTTCGAAGCGAATTATTGGCAATTGACATAGGGTTGGAAAATATACTTGATGAATTCAACTATGGAGACTTATGGATACTATCTGACAGCCGCAGTTCAAATTTAACATCTCAAAAACTGGGCCCACATAGGCGACAAAACCAGCCTATCTATCCTACGAAAAATTAAGAGCATATCCCAGCAGCACAAAGTGCACTTTCAATAGGTCCCATCACATGTCGATATCCACGGAAATGAAGTGGCCGACACTCTTGCTAGCGAGGGACTAGATCACCCAGTCCCTTCTACACAAGAACTCACATATCAGGAGTTATACTCAATGAAAACAGCTCAGAATAAAGATAAATGGCTAATAACCCCGTCTCACGACTGGTATAAAGCCAAAAAACTAGGACTCTCCCTTTCTCTTCCTTGCGACCGGCAAACCAACCACTGGACATTTAAAAAGCCTTACATATTCTGGGGGTAGCAAAAGTTTTCATCTTTGCCCTAAGTGCCAAAAAGAACAGGCATCACCTCTGCACATTTTGGATTGCCTTGAACTGGACTGGGAAGACATTTACTACTGTCCACTTCTAGTGTCAAACTTCATTCATGTCAACGGATTCACTGTTATTGTCTGACTCGTCAGACAAACGGGAGATTAGAAACAACAACAAATATTTCATTTTTTATTTCTTTGTCATCTAATCTTAGACATGACTATAAAATGATTTGCACTGTATCCAATTAAAAAAAATTCTAACGTTTTTTTTTACGTATTACGTAAGCAGTTTTTCAAAAATTAAAAATAGTTTTGAGATTTGTATCAATGCCTTATTGAGCATTAATAAGGTTAAAGTAACTTTTCCAAAATAAAATTTTAAATGCTTTTCTATTATCATTATAGTGTTAAAACTTTAACTTTATAGAATTTTAAATCAAGTAACTACCAGAAATGTCTTATTCACAAATAAATAGACTATTTTCAATAATAATTGCTAAATAAGAAAGCATGAAGCCTATTTTTCGGCATTTTTCACCTAAAATGGACCTTTTTTTTTAAAAAAAAAAGATAACTGAACATGCTTACCACAACCACCATTCATTATCGAGAGGAGAAAATGGGTAAGTAACTGGAAAATTATTTGAGGGGTTTGGAGCCGTGGGCTCCACATTCGTTCCTGCAAAATCATTGAAAAAAAAACATTATTAAAATGCATACTATTTATATTTCATTTAGTCTACAATTATTACAAGTTTTGAAAATTGCAATAGTCCTGCAAATTTTAACTTTTATCTGTGACTACAGTGCACTTGCTTTTTGCAATGTATTTTTGTACGCTGATTTCGAAAATTTATGCTTTGACATGCAGAGTTTTGTAAATTCAAATTTATCAAATCGCTTATATTTTTTTAAAGAAATTACTTGATATCAATAGCTTTATAAATGATTCAGAGAATTCAATTGAAACAACCATGAACAATATTTGAGTAGGCATTAAGCTTAAGAAATATGATAACGCTTACATAAAAACAACAAAAATTGAACAACATTAAATGAAATGTTAGGTATTTCAAAAAATTACGAGTGCAACTTTCCTAAAACTTATAGTTCTTAAACTATTTGGTTTGACTTTTTCCCCGAATTTCCCCCATTTTATACGAGATTTTTAAAAAATTTGAACATTATGAAACAGGTATAACCGATATCTATGATATAGAGTATTGTGGGTGGATTCCTGAAATTTAAACAAGTAGGTTTGTAACAGAATCTGTCACTAACCCGCTTCCACACAGAAGTTGTGTTTAACAGGTAAAAAGGCGACAAACACAGCATGATATTCTATATTAAACATTTACATGCTAAATTTTGGCTAGTTTTCATTTTTTTTTATTTCGAAAATTCAATAATTATTACTTATTGTTTTGCAAAAAATCATTTATATTTCAAAGAATAAATATGTAATACTCTCTTACTTTTATAAATAGAATTAAAATATTTCATATCAACATACAAAGAATCTCGTAGTGAAATAGATTTGACGTCATTTCAAACTGATCGATGTCACAAAAATAATTTATTTTTAATTTATTGTCCCCCCCCTAAAATAATTAAAGTTTCTCGAGCTATTGTTGCGAATGGCAATGGTGATTAATTCTAATTAAAATGGCTTCCTATGCTTTTTAAACCTACAAGAAATAAGTTTTTTCTTGTTAAAATGATACCTATCTCTGTAATTTTGCTTTCAAAGTTAAAAAAATAGTTTATTTTATCTTATTATAGACAAAGAACTTAAGTTCTATAGTGAAAAACAGTTTACTGTCTTAAACCTGAAAAAATCCAATATTTGAAGTGTTAGTTATACTATTTTTAAGAACCTTGGACGATAAATTGGATTACATTTCAACTAAAGTCATTTAAATTTAAATTTTTCTTAAGACACATATACACTTTTACAGTTAATGCTGTTTAAGTTTGTTAAAACCAGAGATGTCACCACCATTTGTTATTTTTTTAAAAAACCATTAGCATCTTCAGATATCGTTGGTTATAGTTGGTGTGTTAAATAAATTATAAAAACGACTTTTTTCGATAGTTTGGAGATCCTGAAATTTAAATTTCGTTCCCCTATATACTTGGCTGATGAATATTATTTAATAGAATAATAAAAAATAAATAACAAAATAGTTAAATTGCTAAATAATTTCAAAAATAAGCCGAAAAATCACAGGTAAATTCAGTTCCTTTATGAAAAATAAGACGTGAAGAAGTTTTTCATTATTTTTTTACAACTCAGCGTCCAAATTACATTGGAATTAGTCATAAAGAGTTTAGTTTACATGTAGCACATACGCAGCCATAGCACATAACCACAGTAGCTAGTGAAACTCGTTTGTATTTTTTTTTCTACTTACCATTCAACTTATCCAGTGTTATCTTTTAAAGCATGTTTATTGCTGTATTCTGAAACTAATTTTAGGTGTTGAATTCTCTCTGTTCATTGATGGAATTTTCATCACAGAAATCTTTTGCTGCCTTTTATTCTCATTAACGTCTTTTGGTAATGTGTCTTTGGTAATGTTTTCATTGTGTCTGTAAATCTGTAAATAAAAATAATAAGCTCCTAAAAGGCAATAATGAAATAAGGTATTTCAACGGCAGTTGAAATAGAATAATAAATTGAATAATAAAAAATTGAATTTTCAATATAATCACCCCCCACAAAAAATGGTTTTTGTTTTAACGTGTGTTTTGTTGCAACACTAATCTTTTCCATCTTATATAAAATGAAAGTTAAATAAGATAAAATACATAAAAGCAATTAAAATTCTGATCATATTGGAAACTTTTAATAATCATATGACTGGATAACATAATAATAATAATGAAAAAATAAGTAAAGTTTGCGTTGAAAGTAATTTGGTAGCTATAAAGGCAGGATATGGGTGTCGAAAACAAGATGTTATTGCTGGGAATCGAAGTACTTAAAGATATATTTAAACTCTCGAAATAATAATAAAACTCTCCAAAAATAGATTCAGAAAGTTGCAATACCTTGACTATAGTAACCTTTTACAAAAATAGGGGAGACCATGGCATGTTTTTCATGTTTTTTCATTTTTTAATATATATATTTTTTTTACTTTTATCTATTTTGGTAAAAAAATATTTCTTATAATTTTATCTACAAGTACTATTTATTATAGTTTTATCTCAAATTATTTTTTAAATATATTTTTTGCTGGCAAATGAATTAAATGTAAGATTTGAGTTGGAGTAAAATGCCATCTAATGCAGAGTCAAATTTTCTAAATTCAAAATATAAATTGTTCAAAAATCGTTTGTAGTTTAGTTTACTTTTGTTGTTGTTTTCATGCTCATGGATAATGGATATCCCATGGAAGATGGCTGTCACAGCCTCCGAAGAGGTTGGACTTCTTTTCACACAAATAAAGACGAAGAAAAACATATGGTACGAACTTTTTTTTGACAAGACATAAGAACATGCACTTGGGTTCGGTGGCCTAATGGGTTTTGATTGCATTAAGCACATTGTACCGGGTCGGGCTGTCGGGAAACACTTTACCGGGTGCCGGATCAATTCCCCCCTTTCTCCTGGATTATTTTCTTCTCTGGTCATAAAAATTCTTTCTTACTTAAAGAAGATTTTAAAGGGGTTTCCCTGATCAAGCACACAAACCGGAAAACACATGTATCACCCCCCTACTAAACTTATAAAACCGGGATTCGAACTCGGTCCCAACTAGTTGGGATTCAGACGAATATTCACTAGCCGGTGGGGTGCATTTTAAACGGATCTGAAAATCATAAGGGCACAATGACTAAAAAGGGCGGAATTTATACTACAGGATATACGAGCCATTCCCCGTCTTCTTTTTCCCGAATGTGACGCTTTCAAAAAAAAACCAGCAGTACTTTTGGAATCACCTTTTAATTTATGGTTAATTGGCGTTTTTTATAACACGGTTATCTATTTTTGATGAAAAAAAAAAAAAAAAAGAGTAGCCATTTTAATTTCATTGGGAAATTTAAAAAAATAAAGAATAATTTAAATAAGTTTATTTTAAAATTTTTTTTTTAATGTCATTAAATTGAAATAAAAAATTACTTACATTGCAAATACTACACTGTCGGAAAAGTTTGTTCTTGGTTTCACCATAATAATGGTTCCTAGTAATTTCATATAAACATAAAATCAAAGAATCTCTTTGGGGAAATATATTTGACGTCATTCAAACTGATTTATGCTAAAAAAGATAAATATTTTTTAAAATTTATTTTTAAAGGGGGGTCTCAGATATTTTGAAAGCAAAAAAAACGTAAAAATTTGGGACACATTTTAATTGTCTTTTAAATTTTTTTTATAGGCCCTTAGAAACCAAATATATAACCAAAAAATAAAAAATATCTACTTCTAATCAATTAACAGATTTATTAATAACAAAAATTTTTTTTTAATTTAAAATTTTAATAAACAACAATTTAAAATTTTTTTTATTCGTGAGATATGAACTGCACTGTGTGCAAAAGGGCCCGGCTAAAAAAAATAAAAAATATAAAAATGGTGTCAAATTTTCCCAAAAGTATGTTAAAGAAGTTATACATCTTTTAAACAGTTTGAATTAACTTAATTTTCTTTAGTTTCAAAACTTCAAACTTTAAATACATTTTTTTTAAAAAAAAAATTAATGCAAATTTTTTTCTAAAAGATGCATGCCCTTAACAACTTAGATTTTATACCAAAATAAATTTGTTACTCTAGGACCCTTTAAAAATTTTCAAAACGTTTATCGCGCAATTTTTAAAAAAGAAGAAAAGACGCCCGAAAAAACGCTTTAAAAGAAAAAATTTATCCCTTTAAATTGACGGGTTTACAAAGTTACAGCGTAAGCGTTCTTTACATTTTTTTTATTGAAAAATCGAATTTTTGAATTTTGAAAAATCAAATTTTTTTGAATTTTTTGAAAAATCGATTTTTGAAGTTTTCTGAGCCCCCCTAAGAAATAAAGTTTTTCGAGCGATGTTTTGTGAATGGTGATTTAAATCTAAGAAAAGGTTCTTATGTTTTTTAAGTGAGCATTAAATTTTGTAGGTCTTTTTTAAAAGGCGTACTTCGATTTGAATTTCTTTCAGAGATTTTCAATGCTCCTATTTCGAGCGATGATTATTTCGACACATCGCACTTGCCTGTAGCATTTGTGTTGGGATATGAAAGTGGTGACAGACGGGCGGACTGAAAAGATTATAGGGACCTTCCACTTTTTTATGTTATAACGAGGTTTAAGCTAAAATGGTTAATTCAAATGTGGACATTTCTGGTTTTGAAAATTACCTTTTATATAATTTAAAAACGGAACAATACTGAACACTCAGTATTGCACGCACTACCCTCTAAATTTCATCACGTTTATATGTTCCGTCACTTTAATATCATTCTCACTAAATAGTAAAATCAATATCAAGGGCAAGTTTTCGCTCTTTCCTCACGCTAAATCTAGAAGAATTATAATTCATAATGTAAAGGGTTAAGGTGTTTTTTAAGCTTTTGGGGGAAATTAAAAAATTTCCCCCCGGGCCTTGTGAGTTGGGCACCCGGGTTTAAAAAAACTTTTGGGGGGGGTGAGGTAATTATGTCTGCAAGAAAAGGGATTTCAATATATTTGAGGCAGAGTTACGATCTGTGAGTACTTTTTAAAATTAAAAAACTGCCCTTTGAAATAAAAGCCGCAAATATGTTTTTTAGTTTTTAAAGCCCTCCCTGATTTGGGGGGAAAATTTTTACTGTCAGCGTGTCACACAGCAGTCAGTTTTTGAACACCCGCTGCCACTAATGGCGCGTTTTCCAATCCCCGGTAATGAGCATTGCTACTGCATAGCCTTTTTTAAACTATTTAAAATGATAATTATATTTAAAAATGGATTTTAAATGACGATGTTTAAGAAAAAAGGGAGAATAAAAAACCGGATTTCTAGATTGATAGCATGAACGTTTAAATATTTTTTTTAATTTTTTCTTAATTGTTTACTTATTTTTCAAACAATTTTTTTTTTTGTTCAAAATATTCTATATTTTAAATTTATTTTCACAAACTTACGAAAAATATTCAAATTAAAATATTTTAAAATCAAAAATGAACCGGTTAATTTTTATGTGAAATAAAAATTTCAGAAATCGGGCCCTTTTTAATCATTTTTTTTTTTAAAAGACACATATGACAAAAGAAATTAAAAACCAAAATATTTGTAGTGGGAAAACATTAAAAATTTAAATTTTTTATAAAACCCAAATTAAAAAATTATATTTAATCATATTAAAAAAAATTAAGAGCAAACCACTCAAGTTTTATACACATATGAGGAATAAAAATTAAAAAACAAAATTTTTTTGTAGTGGAAAACATTCAAAATTAATTTTATGAAAAAAAATTTTTAAAATTATTTTTTATCATAATTATAAAAAATTAAGACAAACTCAAATGTTTTATACACTTATGAGGATAAAAATTTAAAAAAAAAACAAAATATTTTGAGCTGGAAAACATTAAAATTTAAATTTTTTTTATAAAAAAAAAATTTTATAAAGTATTTTTATCATAATTATAAAAAATTAAATCAACACTAAAATTTTTTTATACACAAAATGAAGAATAGAAATTAAAAAAAAATAAGCAACACAATAAACATAAGTTTTGGGTACAAAAAGGCATTTCTCTGATAGGGGTTTCCCTGTCCATTTATAGTGCTTTTTTTGCCGTATTCACTAAGCAGTCAGTTAAAAAAAAAAACGGTGTTTTTTGGATTAAATCCCATCTTGGAAATTTTTTCAGCATTTTGAACAAATAATTGTTTTTTTATTTTCTGAAGTTCCTCCCTCGTTTTGTCAACTGGCTTGTAATTCTTGTAAGCCCTTTTCCTTTTTTTCCATAAGTCGAATGAAGACGTTTGATTTTTTTTTTTTAGCTTGGATGTGATCATTTCATTTTTTTCGTTTTAAAATTTTGTTCTAAGTCATGGCTGGCAAGATTTGTTTGAAGCTGCAGAAGTCACAGGGCCCCCTGAAGTTTTCCAGTTTGTTCTCTGACGTTTTTTGGGGGACACTTTTTGCTGTATTTGGATAATTTTCAAAAAAGAGGGCACAGCACCGGGTTTAAACGTTTATTTTTCAATATTTTAAAGTAATTTGTGCTTTTAAAAAATTTCCAAACAAAGATTACGGGCAATTTTCTATTAATTTTGAAAGTTTTCCTTGATATGGCGGCAAGCCATCCGTCTCAAATCTGTATTTGACGGGAATTCGTGAAAAGAAAGGCTTTAACTTTTCTTTTTTCTTTGCACCGAGGCCCAAACAGTAAAACCCTGCTCTCCCAAAAAAAAAGAATCTAAATTTTTAAAAATTTACTGAGTTAACAAAGATTTTTGACGACAAGGAACGTACATCAATCGAAAACAAAAGGTAAACAAACGATGGAGGGGGTTGGAAAAAGCGCCCTCTAGCAAAAATGTCTGGATTCTACCAACCTAAAACTTTTTTCCCCCCCTCTGACAGCTTTGGGAGTAGAATTTTTCTCTCAAACAAGGACGTTTGATGTTTTTAACGAAATTGAATTATCAAAGGAAATTTCATAAAAAATATTGTAATAATAATTATTTTATTACCTCTTAAAACAAAAGAGCGGTTTTAACTCAGTCTGAGTTAATTTCCATCCTTTCCAGCCGAAAATCCTTCCCCCATAGGAGTGGATTTCACTCTTTTTTTTCGGAGTGAGTAAAAAAAATAAAAAAAAACAATATCGTCCTACACTCTTAAAACGAGCGGTTTTTAACTCGCTGAGTTAATTTCCACTCCTTTCCGGTGCCGAAAATCACTTTTCCCCATAGGAGTGATTTCACTTTTTGTTTTAAGAGTGTACGTTGCAATTTTTGTGAAACAATGAATGTATGTAAAATCACAAAATATTAAACGTGATTCTAATAATTTATAAAAATATTTTTTTTTCGCTTTTTTTAAATTCAAAAACTGCA
>JAFNEN010002220.1:0-18602 GCA_019343175.1 Oedothorax gibbosus
AAAAAAAAAGTAAAAGAAAGTTTTTCCCCCCCCCTAAAAAAGTTTTTTTTTTAAGGGAGTGTAATTGGAAAGACCTTTTTTCCAAAAAAAACGAAACCAAAACCCGGGGCATAGTGGTCCCCCCCAAATTTTAAGGGTAAAAATTAGTAAAAAAAATTGGGGGTTTATGCAAATTTTTTTTTTTCAATTCAAATTTATTTTTTTCCAAACCCCGCCGTCAAGGCCAAAAGTCCCCAAAATTTCGAGAAATTTTTCCCTTTTTTTAAAGCCCCGGCCCCTTTATCCCCGGAAAACCCAATTTCTGGGGTAGTGATGGATGGGGCCAACCCCCTTTTTGTTCCTCCCGCTTGGGCTGGAAAAACACCCCAAAATAAAATTTTTTTTTAAATTTTTAAAACATACCCCCTTTGGTTTTGGGCCCAAAAAATTTTTTTAAAGAAACCCCCCTCCCCTATTTTAAAATTTTTTTGGAAAACCTTTTTTTTTTTTTTCCCCCTTAAAAAGTGCATTAAAATTTTTTTTTTTTTAAAATATAAATTTTCCCGGGGAAAAAATTATTTTTAAAAAAATTAAAAAACACTAAAAGGGAAAGTAAATTTTTTAAAAATTAAATTTTAAAACTCAAAAAAATATAAACTGCAAAAAAAAACCCCTTTTTTTTATAAAATATACATTAGTCCCCAAAACCTTTTTTTAAGATAAATAGAAATTTTCCCCGCCATTTTTTGATTTTTAACAGAAAAACCCTAACCTTTTTAATTTTCCCCCCTTTTTATTAATTTGGGAAAAATTTATTGATTTTCGAGGAACCTAAAAATTTCAGTAAAAAAGTTTTTGTCCCCCCCCCCTTTTTTTTTAAAAAAGCCAAAATTTTGTGAGTTTTTAAAAAGTTTTTTTTTTAAATTAAAAAAGCTCCGTAAAATGGTGGGTTTTAAAAATTTTTTTTTTTTAAAATTAAAAAAAAGCAGAAAAAACAATTAAAAACCAAAAAAGTAGTTTCAATAAAAAATAAACCCTAAATTTAAACATTTTTTTTTATAAAATTTTAATTTTGTTTTTTTTAAAATTGGGGGGGCCCCAGAAAAGCCCCCCGTAAAGAAAGTTTTAAAAATTTTTTAATTTTTAAATTTCCCGTTTTAAATTTTTTAAAAGATTTAAAATAAGGTTAAAAGCCCAAAAAAAAATTTTGGTGGTTCCGGGGGAAATTTTTTTTTTTTTCGTTTTTTTTAAAAAAAAAGTAAATTTTTTTTCCCAAAAACCATCTTGTAAATTTTTTATAAAAAATAATGAAATAAATTAAAAAAGGAAAAACTTTAACTTAGGGAAAAGAAAAAACACATTTTTTTTATACTAATTTTATTAAAAAAATTTTTAAAAAAAATTTTTTTTTTTTTTTGGCCAAAGGGAAAAATAATATTTTTTTTTTTAAATTTTCCCCCTTTACCCCACTCAAAAAAACCCATATTTTTTTTAAAAAAACAAAGGAACCCCAAAATTTTTGAATTTTTTAGAAAAAAAAATAAATTTTTGTTTTTTTTAAGGTTTTTTAAAAAAATTTTTTCCAAAATTTAAATTTCTGTAACTACAGGGTTTTGGGAAAAAAAATTGGGAGAAAAATTTGGTTAGATTTCCCCTGAAACCTGGGAAAATTTTTTTATTTTTTTTTTTTGAGAAAAAGTTTTTAAAAATTTTTTTTTTTTTTATGGCCCCCGTTTTTTTGCAAATGAAATTTTTTTTTTCATCTTTCCCGGGATTTTTGAAAAAAAAGTCCCCCCAATTTTTTTTTTGATAATATTTTTTTTTAACGATTTTAAAAAAATGAGGGACATTTTTTTTATACGGCCCTTTTTAAACCCTTTTTTTTTCCCCTTTCATAAATGGGGTTTTTCAAAAAAAGGAAAAAAAAGTAAAAAAGAAATGAAAATTTTAGCCTAGTAGAAAATTTTTTTTAAAACCCCAATTGGGGGTTGCCCCTTAAAAAAAATATTACTTTTTTGGGCCCCCCCCCTTTTTTATGGGGCCCGCCCTTTTGAAAAAAAAATCTGAAAAGGAAAAAACTCCCAAAAAAGGGGAAAATTTCCAAAAACAAAAAAAAAAAATTTTCCCCGTTTTTAAAAATTTTTTTAAAAAAAAACCCCCACAAGGGTTTTCCCCTTTTTGGGCAAGCCGGGCCCCTTTTTTTTTTTTGCGGGAAAATGAAAAATAAAAATTTTTTTTAAAAAAAAGGGTTTTTAAAGAAAAGGGGGGAAAAAAAAAGGAAAAGTGATTATGAAAACCAAAAAAAAAATTTTTTTTTCAAAAAATGGGAAATTTTTTTCCCCAAAATTTTCCCTTTTTAAATGAAGGTTTCTACTTTTTTTGCCGGGAAAATTTTTTTAGGGGGTTTTCCCTTTTTCTTTTAAAACCCAGGCCCGGTTTTTTTTTTTTTTTTTTTTTTTAATATTTTTTTGAGTCTTTAAAATTTTATTTTTTTTTTTTTTTTTTTTTGAATTTTGCCGGGGAAAAAAGGGGAACCCCCGGTTTTTTTAAAATTTGACATTAAATTTTTTTTTTAGATTTTTTGGGGGGGGGGGAAAAGGGTTTTTAAAAAAAAATTTTTTTATAGAGGAAATTTAATTTTTTTTTTTTAAAATTTGGGGGGGTTTTTTTAGTTTTTTTTCCCCTATTCCCCTAAATTTTAAAAAAATTTTTGTTCTAAATTTTTCCCAAATTTTTAAAGTAGGTTTTTCCCAAAATTTAAATTAAAAAAAATTTTTTTACACCCCCCCTTTTTTTTTATTTTTTAAAAAATTAAAAAAATTTTTTCACACCAATTTTTAAATTTTTTTTTTTTTTATAAAGTTACATTTTTTTTTCAAATTTTTTTCGGTTTTAATTTTTTTTTTAAATTTAAAAAAATTTTTTCCGTAAAACAAAAAATGTTTTTTTTAAAAAATTAAAAACCCCCCCTTGGGGGCCCAAAAATCAAAGAATAAAAAACTCCCAAAAACCCCTACGGGACCCCTTTTAAAAAAAAATGGAAAGGAAAAAATTTTTTTAAAAAATTTAAAAATTTTAAAATAAATAATTTTTTTTTTTGTATTTGGAGAAATTAATATAAAAATTTTGGGGGGGTAGGAGAAAAAATTGGTTTTTTTATAAATTTTTTTAAAAGTCCCCCCCCCTTTAAAAAACCCATTTATAAACCTTTTAAAAAAAAATTTCAAGCAAATTAAATTTTCATGGGAAAAATTTAAAACCCCATAAAACAATAGGAAAAATTAATAAATTTTAAAAAAAAACAATTTTTTTTTAAATTTTGGTTTTTTCCCCCTTCCCGTAAATTTTTAAAAATTTTTGGGTTTTTTTAAATTTTTTTAGTTTTAAAAAAAAAAAATTTTAAAAAATTTTTTTTTTTTGGGAAATAAAAATTTTTATTCCTTTTTAAAAACCCCTGAACGCCGGGGGGGCCTTTTTTTTTAAATTTTTTGCCAAACCCGTTTTTTTTTTTTTTGGCAAAAAAACAAAAAAAATTTTTTTTAAAAATTCCCCCAAAGAAAAAAAATAAATTTTTTTTTAAATTTAAAATTCCCAAAATTTTTTTTTGACCCGAAAAAAAAATTTTTTTAAATCAAAAAAACCCTTTAAAAAAATTAAAATTTAAATTTTTTAGGTTTTTTTTTTAAAAAAATAATTTCTATTTTTTTAAAAAAAAGGGAAAATTTTTAAAAAATTAATTTCAAATAAAAAAAATCCCCGACCCTTTTTTTTTTTCCCATTTTCCCCGGGGGGGCCCCCCTTGGACCCCTTTTTTCCCCCTTTTTAAAATTTTTCCCAAAAACCCCCATTCTTTTTTCGTTTTTTTAATATGCTTTCCCCCTTTTAAAATTTAAAAATGGGGTTAAAATTTTTTTTTTCCCCGTCCCCCCCCTTGTAAAAAAAACCCTTTGAAACTAAAGAAATTTAAAAAACGGAAAAAGAAAAAACTATTTCCCCTTTTAAAAATTATATTTAAAAAAGTTTTTTAAATTGCCCCTCAAATTTACTTTTCCCCCAGGGGACCCGGAAAAAAATTTTACCCCCTCCTTTTTAAAATTTAAACCCCTTTTTTTAAAAATTTGATAAAGGGAAAAAAAACTTTAATTTTTTTTTTTTAAAAATTAGTAAATTCCCCCAAATAAATAAAAAAAGGGAATTTTAAAAAAGCCCCTTAAACCCCCTTTTTAAAAAAACTTTAAATTTAACAAAAAAAAATAAAATTTTTTTTTTCTTTTTTTTCCCTTCCCTTTTAAATGAAAAAAACCCTGTTTTTGGGGGAAAATTTTTTTTCCTTTAAAAACTATTGGGTTTTTTCCCCCCAAAAAATTAAAAAATAGCCCCCCCCCCCTTCTTGCAAAACCCCTTTTTAACTAAAATTTTTTTTTTAATTTTTAAAGGGGTTTTTTAAATAACCCCGAAATTGAAAAAGGGAAAAATTAAAATTTTAAAATTTTAAATTTTTTTTTTAAAAAAGAACCCCGGTTTTAAAAAGGGATGAATTACTTTTTTTTAAAAAAAAAATTTTTTTCAGCCCCAAAAACTTAAACAGGGGAACAACGGGATAATCGGTTGAAAGGGAAATATACCCCTTTAAAATTTGATAAAATCGAAAAATTTTTTTTTAAATTCCCCATAAAAAATTTTTCGGGAAAAATCATAAATTTTTTTTTTTATAAAAAAAAAAACCATTTTTATTTTTTTATAAAACCCAGTCCCTTTTTTTTAAGCTGAAAAAAAATTAAACCCTTTTCCAAAGGGGACGAAAGCATTTTTTTTTTTTTCCCGATTGTTTTTTTTAAAACAGTTTTTTTTTTTTTGGGGGATATATTTTTTTTTTTTTTTTGGTTTTAAAAAAATTAAAAGTAAAAAATAATGAAAAAGGAATTTTTGCCTCGGAAAAAAAATTAAAAACTTCCTTTTTGTGGGTTTAATTTCCCCGTTTTTTCTTTTTATAAAAAATTTAAAAATTTTTTTTCAGAAAAATGTTTTTTAGAATCAAAAAAAACCGGGGCAAATTAAAATTTTTTTTTTTTGGGGGGGGGGCACAAAAAAAAAATTTCAATCAAAATAATTTAATACTTTTTAAAAAAAATTTTCCCCTCAAAAAAAATGAAAAAGTCCTTGGGGGGAATACAAAAAAGTCACCCCTTTTTTTTAAATTAATAGAAAAAAACCCTTTTTTTTTCGCCCTTACCCTTTAAAAGTATTCCAAACGTAAAATTTTTTTTTTCTTTGTAAGTTTTTTTACGCGGGAAAACTTTTTAAAAAAAAAAATTAAAAAAAGAAATTCCGGGCCCCTTATTAAAACCCGAATCTTCAGCCCCCCCAATTTTTTTATCCCTTTATATTTTTTTTAAAACAATAATAAAAAAAAACCGATTTTTTTTTTAGAAAGAAAATCCCAAACAAAAAATTTTTTGAAAAAATTTTATTAAAATTTTCATAAAAAGGGCCATCACAATAAATAAATTTAAAACCAAAAATTTTAGAAGGGGGGGCCGGTTTTTTAACGGGGTTTTTTCTTTTTTAAAAAAAATTTTTTTTTAAAACTACCAAGGGGATCAGATTTTTTTTTTTTTTTTTTATCCCTTTTTCCGGATTTTTGTGCTTTTTTTTTTTAAATATTTTTGGGTTTTTTTTTACGGAATTTTTTAAACCCATACAAACATTTTTCCTGAACCCAAACCCCTTTTTGGGCCCCCCAAAAAATTGTGGGGGGCCTTTTAATTTGTAAAAAGGGTGAATTCAAAAAAGGGGGGGAAAAAAAATTTTTGGGGGGGGGAAAAAAACCTGTTTTTTTTTAAAAAAAATATAAAAAATTTGCCCCAAGCAAAAAACCCTCTTCCAGGTCTTTTGAACGAAAATTTCCCCTTAAAAACCGGTGCGCAGGTCGAACCTAGCCAGAAACGCTTTGACATCGGTCACAACTGCCCTAAGAGCTGCAGCCCCTGGGGGGCGGCCGAAGAGATTTTGTGGTCCTAAATCTTTTCCTATCGCACGGTTTGCCCAACCGTAAAACCCAAAAGTGGGGGAACCCCCCCCAATCGAAAGGCCGTTACAGCCCTCCCATTGGCTGCCTGCCCCTACATGGGCGACACAGAACCATCCAGGTAACAAAGCAACCTGGCCTTTTGACCACGTGACCGCCCTGAGATTAACCAATGAAGGACCAGCCGGACGGCCCCGGACCCCTGCCGCCCCTTGTCCCCCGTAGCCCCTCACTTTTTTTTGCACGTCCCCCCCAGCTTCGGAAAAGGGCCAATGCCAGGAAGTTTGTTTTTTTGTTCAAGTCTTTCGCCTTTGGAAAGAGGGACAGAAGTGGGGACCCATAGGGACAAGGATGGGGAAAAAATTGACCCCCTTTGGTTTTTTTTTTGGTGGCTTGGCCCCCCCCTGCTTTTTTTGAAGGGCAAGAAAATAGTGGGGGAAGGTAAAGGTTTGCCCTTTTTTGTTTTTGATTGGAGAAGCTGAAATGAACAAACCCCACCATAGGGCCCCCCCCTTAAGAAAAAGATGGAAGATGCTTTGCCCGGCCCGTAAAACCAAAAGCCAAAAATCGGTTTTTTTTTTCACCCAAGTGAAAAATCATATTTTGATCGCTTAAGTACATAGTAAAAAGCTTCCTGTTACAGACCGTTGAATGGTTTTGAAACAAGTTAAGGTTTTGCGACCATCATAGAACCGCGTTATACACTATACGTTCCCCTGGACATCCCCCCAAAGAAACCCTGGGAAGACCTTGGGTAAAATGGGAGGTTTTTTTTTTTTTTTTTTTTGGTGGGTATGACGGTCCCCCCCCCCCCAGGACCGTTGGTTAAATCCATTTTCGGGAAGTCCCGTAAAACCTTTTTCAAAGGAAAAACCCTGACTAGAAGAGTCTTTTCGCGCCCAAGAAAAACGCAATTTTTTTTTTTTTTTGTCAGGTTTTCACAAACCAAGGTTTTTGTAAGGTTTGTTGTTTTTGGGGTTAATTTTTTTCAAATAGGTGGGGTCCCCCGTTTTTTTTAAGTTAATATAAGACCTTTTCGTTTAAAAATAAAAACTCCAGATTAACAAATATATGTTCCCTTTGGTAAAAATACTCCCCTTTGAGGAAAAAATGCCCCCCCCTAGCCCCTTTTTGCCCAATAAAAACTAATACCATAAGCAATGTCCCTCCCTAAACGGACGTGTTTTTGTTGTTTTTTTTGCCTTTAATGGCAAAAATTTTTTTCATAGAAGCCCCCTATGGGGTAAAGTTTTTTTTTTTGGGCCATAGCACTTTAATGGGGGTTAAAAACCTTATGCCAATAGAGTTAATGGCCAAAAAACTTTTGGCCCCATAGGCAAAACCGCCGTAGAGCTTTATGGTTTAAAAATTTTTTTTTTTTTACCATAGCACTATGGTTTAAACCTTATGCAATAGAAGGCTTGATTTGGCAAAAAAAACCTTTTTTTTTGCCCCCATAGCAAAACCGCCCGTTAGAGCTTTAATGGTAAAATTTTTTTACCATAGCAAACTATGGTAAACCTTTATTTGCCAATAAAAGAGCTAATGGCAAAAAACCTTTTTTTTGCCATAGGCGCCAAAACGCCAATAGAAGCGAAACTATGGTTTTAAATTTTTTTAAAAAAAAACCAAAATAAGCACTAATGTAAATTTTTATTTACCGTAGCAAAACTTAATGGTAAAACTTTATGCCCAATATAGGTATGGGCAAAAGTTTTTTTTTTTGACATAGGGGAAAAACGCCGTAAGAGCCTATGGTAAATTTTTTTTTTTACCCAAATAGAGCCCCTTGATGGCCATGAAACTTTTCCCATAGAGCCCCTTTAAAAAATGGGTAAAAATGTTTTTTTGGGCCTAAGCCCCTATGGTACACCTCATGCCCATAGGCAAAAACCCTTTTTTATATTTTTGTTTTTATGGTAAAAACCTCCCTTTACCAATAAAAGCCTTAGGGTAAAAAAAAAATATCATAGAGCTATGGCCACAATGTTTTTGTAAACAATAAGAACCTATGGTAAAAAACTTTTTTTTGAAATAGGAAAAAACCCAATAAAGCCCCTATGGGAAAAAACCTTTTTTTTTTTTTTATCATAATGTTTAAATGGTATACAATTATGAAGTTTTTTCACGCCTTAGACAAATGATGGTAAAACATTTTCCTGTTAGAAAGAAAAACCCCAATTGGAATTTAGGAAAAACAGTTGAAAAAAAAAAAATTTTTAGATCCATAAAAAAAATTAATCAAAATAAATGCAAAAACAACATGAAAGTTAAGTTGTTAGAAAGTTTTGGTATTCAGAAAATATAGAATCATAACTAATTGTGAACTAAGTTAAAAACTAACAAATTTGTATTCCCTGTAATTTGAATCTTCCAAATTTATAAAACTGAAAAAAAAAAAAAAAGACTTGGTTTTAAGCAAATTTTAACGTTTTTTTAATTGCAATAAAAATTTATTAATAACTTTTTTTTTTTAACATATATTTTCCCCCCTTAAGAAATGAAAATGTTTTTTTTTTTAAAGCTTTAAAATGAAAATTAAACACTATTAACCTAAATTTTACAGGAAAAAATTCTTTAAAAAAGTAGGAAAACCGAAACCTGTCCCCCCCCACTTTAAGAGGCTTTTTTTTTTTTTTTCCACACAAAATTTTCCAAAATGTGTCCCCCCCCCTTTAAAAAAACAAAAAAAAAAAAAAAACAGCTAATTTTATCCTTTTGCCACCAATTTCAAAACTTGTAAAAATCAAAATTAAAACATACTTTTTTTTGTTTTTTTTTTTCCCAATCCGAAAAATAGAATAATTTTTTTCCTTAACAGCAAAATTTATTTGTTTATTTTTTTTACAAAAGATGAATAGGTTAAAAAATATTGCGTTCCGCAACTTTTACAAACAATAAAATTTTATTATCAACATACAAAAACGTTGAAAAAACCTACCCTTTTTTTTCCCCACACCCCATTTAAAAAATAAACTAAACTAATTTCAAGGGGAGAAGGAGGGAGGAAGGGGGGAAAAAAAAATACCATTTTAAAACAAGAACAATAAAAAAAATCCCCTCCCCAAAAAAAACCAAAATTAATTAAGTAATTAGGAAGGTCCAATTATTAAAATGTAAAAATGAAACCAAAATACGTTTAGACCTTTAAAAAAACATTAGAAAATATTTGTGGCCGATGTTTTTTTAAACAAATTAAATCAGAAATTCATAATTTGTCGAACAAACACTTTTTGTGTTTTTTTTTTAATAATAAATAAAGGCAAAGTCCTGAACTGGAACCTGACCGTAAAATCCAAAAGCACAAGTTCCCCCAAGAAAATACTAAAAACCGACACTGGAAAAAAAAAAGTAGGTACAATGCAACTTTTTGTTTTTAAGGGCGACCCAATCGTAAAAACGCAGCGTTCCTGGGAACCCTTTTGAAGTATAATTTAAACGTGGGTGGGCTCCATTCAAACCCCACAAACGGTTTTTTTTTTTTTTTTTTTTTTTTTATTTATTCATTGAACATTTAAGGGGGGTTTAGTTTTGAAGATCCCTGTTTATAGGTCCACCAAAAAAAAAAAAGTTTATTTTTTTTGGGCAGGGGGGGATTGCCCCTGGGGACCAAGAACCCTGGGACCTACCGGCATGCCCAGACGAAAACGCCCTTTTTTACCCGCCCATGGCTACCAGGCCCCCTATGGAGGGTTGGTAATGACAATATGGAGTTTGGAATGCTTTACCAAACATTTTTTTGGGGCACGCGTTTTTTTTCATTCAACTAATCGCTAAAATGAAAAACAGGCCCATTTATAATCATAGCTGTTTTTTTCTGGCAATTTTTTAATAGCGCCTATGGGGAAAAAAACTCCCTCCTAACTCCCCTTGAAAAGGGTAGATTAACATTCAACCCCATCCCCACCAGAAATCTCACCCTTGCATTTGGCTTAGGGAAGTACCGTTCCCTTTTCCCCCAAAATTTTTTTGTCTTACCAGCTGCAGTTTTTTTCCCACAGGAAAGAATGAAAGTTTAATTGTGAAAATTTTTTGTAAACAAGTTTTATAAAGGGGGCCACTTAATTTGAAGTTCCTCCCCAATAAATCAACTCACTTTTTTTTTTAAAATTTGAACACATGGTTTTTTTGCAATTTTCCAAAAACGTTACCATGAACTGAAAAAAAAAAAAGGAAAAAAAGAACATAATAGGTACAAAGCTAAATTGGTAAAAAAAAAAAAATTACAACTAGATGTTTTTTCCAAAAACAAATTTATTCTTATTATACCCATACTTTGAATGCCAAAACTTTTTTTTTTTTTAAATTTAACTTAATAGATTTTTTCTTTCCTTTTTAACAATTTTTAATGTTAAATTAATTTAAAGAACATTGATATTTTAAATTTTTTTTTAATTAAATAATGGGAAAAATTTTAATTTTTGAACAACTATTTATCCCAAAAAATAAATAAAAAAATAAATATTTTTTTTTTTTTATTTAATTGATGGAAAATTTTTAATATTTTTTTTAATTGATGCCCTATCCATTCTGGGACATTTTTAAATACATTTTTCTTTTACACAGTTTTTTTTTTTTTTTTTTTGTTTTTTTTATAAATAAATAGTTTTTTTTTTTTTTAGAAATAAATTTTAAGAATTTAGACAACGAGGTAAAGTGTTCCCCCCCCCCTTCCCCAACAAGGTGAAAATTTTGTACACATGCAAAAATCAAATAAAAAAACCTAACTTAATGTGGGAAAAAGGCACATGAAAAATGTGGGGGTTTTTTTTATTTTTGGAATGAAAAAATTTTTTTTTTTGTTGCATAATTTTAAACCAGTTTTTTTTTTTCCTAACGAATCCAGTAAAAATAAAAAGAATAAAGTTTGTAATTAAATGTTAAATATTTTTTTTTTTTTTTAAAATGATAAATTTGCTGTACAAAAAGACGAGACAAAAAGTTGATTAAAGTTTACACTTTAGAAAAACATAACTTTTTAATTTGGAAAATTTTTTTTTCAAGGTTTTTGTAATATTTTTTTTTTAGTTATTTTTTAGAAAAAATATTTTTTTTTATTCCCCTTTTTTTATACCCGCTTTTAAGCATCCTGGGGCCCAATAGATTGTACTTAAAGGTTTTGTTAAGTAATTTTAAACAATAAAAAAAAAAAAAAAATTTTTTTTTTTTTTTTGTTTTTCCCATTCTTTTATCGTTTGCTTGGCTTTTTTTTCAGTTTGGGAATTTTTTTTGATTAATTGTGGCGACCTTTCTTAAACCCCAAAACCCGCCCTCTGAATAACTTTTTTTCACAAAATATGTTTTTTTTTTCTGAAGGGTTTTTTTTTTTTTAAATTCCAGTTGGATTGGATGTGGTGGTTTTTTTTAGGAAAAATTGGATGGCAATGAAATAGAGGCCACCATAAAAACAACATTCCCGATGCCCCCCCAAATGGTGCTTTTTTGGGAAAAATTTTCCGCTGTTTCCCTTTGGTTTATTAAAATACACAAAAAATTTTTTAAAAAATAACCAAATTTTTTGTGGGGGGCTGACCCACCTTTTTAATTGGGTTTTTTTTTGTTGAGAAAATCCGGTCCATTTATCTTTAACCCTCCTAATGGGATTTTCATTATTCCCAAAAAAACTGAATGAAATACCTAAAATTTGCCCCTTACTCCCAATCACTAAAAACCATGCACAAACTCCCCAAAACCCACAACCGACTTTTAACGCCATTATATGTTTTTCACAACTGTTCCTAACTTAAATTTTTCTTTTTGAGAATTTTAATTTTTCCTTTTTTTTTTTTTCTCTCCATACAATTATGCCACCCATCAGAAAACCAAATATATTTTAAAAAATACTAATCTTTTTTGTGCAAAAATTAACACATGATTTTTTTTTTCCCCAAGTTCTGGGTTTAATTTACCTATAGTTTTTTTTTTGGCCAAAAAAGGGTCCCCTAACAAAACAGACAAAAAACTTAACAAACACATTTTTCCTTCGTGCAAGCGCAAGCCATATAAAATTAGCCAAGCAATCCAATAAAGGATTACTAACGAATAGTTTTTTTTTTTTTCACAAAAAAAAAGATTAGAAAAGTTCCCATACGTTTTCATTATAAATATGAGTAAATTTTTTTAACTGCACTTTTTTGTCCCCTAGACCGCTATTTTTTTGGTGGTGAGAAATTTTTTTTTACTCATGATAATTCATTTGATAAATTCCCCTAGCCTTAACGAAAATGTTTGGAGAACGAACCCATTTGCGGCGGCCTTTTTTGGTTTTTTTTTTTAATCCCTTTTTTAAAAAACGGTTTTTTTTTTATGCAAAAAAATTTTAAAAAAAATTTTTTTAAAAATTTTTTTTTAAATTTTTTTTTTTTTTTCAGGGGGTTTTAAAAAAATTTTAAATTTTTTTTTTTAAAAAAAAAAAAAAAAATTTTTTTTAAAAAAAATTTTTTTTTTTTTTTTTGGTTTTTTTTTTTTTTTTAAATTTAAAAAAAAAACCCCTTTTAAAAAAAGGTTTTTTTAAAAAATAATTTTTTTTTTAAAAAAAAAAAATTTTTTTTTTTGGGGGGGAAAAAATTTTGGGGTTTTAAAATTTTTTTTTTTTTAAAATTTTTTTTTAAAAAAAAAAAAAAAAAAATTTTTTTTTTTTTTTTTTTTTTTAAAAAAAAAAAAAAATTTTTTTTTTTAAAAAAAAAAATTGTTTTTTTAAAAAAAATTTTTTAAATAAAAAATTTTTTTTTTTTAAAAAAAAAATTTTTTTAAAAAAAACCCCAATTTTTTTTTTTTCCCAATTAAAAACTTTTTTTTGGAACTTTTAAAAACCCCCAAAACTTTAAAAGGGAAAAACCCAAAATTTTTTTTTGGGGAAAAATTTTTTTTTGGGGTTTTTTTTCCAAATTGAAAAAAAAAATTTTTTCCAAAAAAAAAAAAAAATAAAACAAAAAATAAAAACATTTTTTAAAAAAATTTTTTTTTTTTCCCTTTTTCAACTTTTTTTTTTATTTTTTTTTATTTTTTAAAAAAAAAACCCCTTTTAAAAAAAAAGGTTTTTTTAAAAAAAATTTTAAAAAAAAAACCCAAAAAAAAAAAACCCACCTAAAAATTTTTTGGGTGAAAAACGTAATTTTTGCCCATTCAAAAAACCCCAAATAGAAATTTTTTTCCGGGGGGGACAGCTTGATTTTTGAGGGGGACGAACTTTCCTTTTTTAAAATTTTTAAAGGGAAATATTTTTTTTAAAAAGGGGACGAGCCCCCCTTTTTAATATTTTTAACACCAGGGGGCCAAAAATTTACTCCCCCGGTTTGTTTAAATTTGAAAAAGGGGGGCCAAAACCTTTTGCCCCTTTTTAAATTTTTTCCTTTTTCCCAAAAAATAAAAAAAAAAAAAATTCCCAACCGTTGTAGGGAAAGGGGGCCTTATTTTTTAATATGTGCATTAAATTTTTAATTAAAAACTATTAGTAATTTTTAGTAAAAAAAAAAAAATTATTTTTTTTTTAAAATTTCATTCCCCAAAATTTGGGGAAAAAACCCTTAACGGGTTTCTTAACTTTCGGGTTTTTTCTTGGAAATTTAAAGTAATATTTTTTTTTGGGGCTTTTTGGCTAAAAAGGGAAATTTTTCCATGACCCTTAAAAAAAATAGGGGCCCAAAACCCCCAATATTTTTTTGGTATATTCCCAATGTTTGGGGATGCTTTGGGTATACTTTTTTAAAATTTATTTTTAAAAATATGGGAGGGGGACGTATTTTTTTAGGGGGTTGGGGTTTTTTTCCCTTTTGGGGTTTGGCCCCTTTAGTTTTTATTTTTCCCCTTTTAACCCAAAAAGCATTTGAGGGTTTTTTTTCCCTTTTTAAAGGCCTTGCCATATGTGCGGGGGTGGGTTTTAAACCCTTTTAAAGTGGGAAAAAAAACCCTAAGGCAGGTTTTAATGGGCCCACTTTCCCCCATAATAGGGGGGACGGGGGACCGCAATTGTTGTATTATGTTTCCCATAAAGGTCCTTGCCCATTTAAAGGGATATATATTGGGCCCGTACCATAAGCCTTATGGGTGTGGTTTCCATTTAGTTGGACTTGCCATAGCGTGTATGGAAACCTTTTACCCATTAAGCTTGCCATAACCTTATTGGCATATTTTCCCCCATAAAACCCATGTCCATTTAAAAATCTTTATGGTTGTGGCCCCATTTAAGTTGCCATTAACCTATGGGCCCAATGTATTCCCATAAAAAAAACCCCAATTTGGCCATAAAACTCTATGGTGTGTTTCCCAATTAAAGGTTTGGCCATTAACATGGGGGCATATTTCCCATAAACAAACCCCATGGCCATAAATCTTTTTATGGGTGTGTTTTCCCCAATAAGTTTGCCATAAAATGTATTATGGTTTACATTTCCATTAAGGAGAAACACCCATAAGCCTTTATGGTAACATTCCCATACGGAATTACCATCAAAAACTCTTATGGTTTACCAATAGAATTTCCCCATAAAGGGTGTTTCTATGGGCAAAATTTTTTCCCTAGGGGTTTGAATGTGGTTGGGGAATGTTTTGGCCCCCTGGGCAAATTATTAGTTTGTTAATTATTGTATGCTGGAATTAATTCCTAAAACAAACTGACACAAAAATTTGGCGGTGATGGAATTCAAGTAACTTATTTTATTAATAAACTTATAAAAAACAAAATACTTTGCTAATATAAAAAGGGGGGACCAAGTTTAAGTAATAATTGGGTTACTTAGGTTGTGTGTGTTGGCGTAATTAAAACATTATAATAAAAAAAGACGAAGAACACACTTGTTTATTTCTAAACAAAAAAACATTTTAAATCAAATTACAACAAGGGCTTAGTTTGTTTCATCTTGTTTGACCATAATTTTGCCACAATAAAAACTAATTATTAAAAAAAACCTTGCACATTTTACTATCAATTACATTAAAAAAATGTTTTAGGTATTAATTAAACATGGGTTTTATTTAAAAAAAAAAAAAACGTCTATCCAAAAAAGCCCCAGTGTAAAAATTTCATTTTAATCTTGTTTTTACCTTTCAGAATTATTAAAGTTTCGTTGGTAGTTGTTTTCGCATTCCCCATGCACCCAGGTCAGGGGGGGATCGAGGCCCCCCCGGGGGATTGGGGCGGGGGGTTTGGGACCCTTCCCTTTTAAAAGGGTTTAATAAAATGGGGGAAAACCCCCCAAGATTTTTTGGGGGAAAACTAAAAAACTGGTGCTTTTGGGGTTTTGGGGGGGGGGCCCCACTAAAACCGGGGAAAAAAATGTTATGGCCCTTGAAAACCCCCAAAAAACCCCTTTGGGGGGTTCCCAAACAAAAAGCTGGAAAAAATGGGGCGCGGGAAGAGGGCCTTGGGCCCATTAAAAAGGGGGGGGGGTTTTTTTGCACCGGGGTTTTTTAGTATTATTTAAAATTTTATAGTCAACTTAACCTTTTTTTAAAGTCATGGTAAAACTAAATCCAACCAGCAATAGTGAAATTTTTTTAAAGGAAAATAAAAACCCCCCCCTTTTTAATTTGCTTTTTTTAAAAATCCATTCCGGGGGTTTTTTGCGAGGTTTGCCTGGCCCTGCTGGCCCCCAGGGTCCCTGCCCCCCGGATGGCCCCAAAGGGTGAAATCGCTGCCGGATTTTCCCCCGGGTTTCCCCCCTCTTGTCATCGTGGGGGTTTTTTCCCCAGTGGTTCCCCTGGTCTTGTCCTAGGTGAAAAAAAAATTTAGGGGGGGGAGGGGGGACCCCCCCCCCCCCCCCCCCCCGGGGGGACGTCCCTTTTATTTCTAAAAACTGCGGGGCCGGGGAAGTTTCCCCTTGCGAGATCCGGCCCTGTTTTTTTCCCTCGGATAAGTTTGGGCCGGGGCCAAAAACCCATCGTCCTGTCTTCAAGGTTGTTTTTTCCTCCAAACCCCCACCGTGTTTTTCCGTCCATTCTGATGTTGTGGCCCGGGCTCTGAAATTTGTTTTCTTCCCGGGGGGTGGTTTTTGTTAAAAGTGTTTTTTTCTTTTTTGGCCTTTGTGATGGGTTGTATGTTGTATACCCTCCAATTTGACTGGATTACCTTGGGAAGTTGGAAAAAACCTCTCCGGGGAAAATTTTCCTTTTTTTTTTTTTAAAAACAGGGCCCCAATTTGGGGGTTTTAAAAACCCTTGTAATTTACTATTTTTTCCCCGGGGGGGTAAGTATTTCCCAAAAAAAGGGTAACCAAAAAACCCGCTTATGTTTTGAAAGAATGTTACTTTTAAAATAAAGAGTTTACTTTCATTTTTAATTTTTTTTTTGGGTTTTAAAAGGAATCTGTTTAATCCAAAAAAAAAAAAACTTTTTTTTTTTTGCTTATTAAAACACGAGTTGAACATTTTTTTTTGTTTTTTGGTTTTTAAATTGGGTTTTTTTAATATAGGGGGGAATGCTAGCTTTTTTTTTCCATTTATTGGGTTTGGAAAAAAAAAAAGGTTTTTTTTTAAAAAACCCCTGGTAGATATTTAATTCCAATATTGTTAAAACAAGTAAGTTAAAACCATTTAATTTTAAAAAAAAAATATTTGGGGTTTTTTTTTTTGGGCCCCCCTTACTTTTTTTCCCGTTTTTTCCAAAAATATATGTTCCTTAGAATTATAAAAACATCTAATCAAAAAAAAAACATTCAAATCTTTTTTTAAAAAAACTTTGGGGGCTCTTTTTTTAAAAAAAAACAAAAAGGGGCTTTTTTTTTTAATAAAAAAAAAAAGGGGGGCTTTTAAAAAAAAAATTTTTTTAAAAAAAAAAAGAAAATTTTCATTTTTTAATTTTATCAAAAAAATCTTTTATTTTTTTTTACCTACGTTTTATAGGGAAAAATTTGTGTACTTTAAAAAACCCAATTAGGGGGCCATTTTCTAAACTATAAAAAACAAATTCAGTTTTCCCAAAAAAAAAACTTTTAATTAAAGTACAATTGCAAAAAGTAACTTTAAAAAAAAAAAAAATGGGGAAAAGTGGAAAAAACATTAAAAAATCAATTTTGAAAAAAAAACGGTGGGAAAAAAATTTATTAAAAAATTTTTTTAAAAAAAAATATTGGGTTTTTTAAAAATTTTTTCGGGTTTAAAAAAATTTTTGGTTAAAAAAGTATAAATTTAAAAAAATTTTATTTTTTTTTTCTAAATTTAAGATGAAAAAATTACTCATTATAGCTAATTGTGGAATAAATTATGGCTAAAAAAAGCAAAAAAAAAGGTTTTTAAATAAGAAAGTGGGGGAAGGCCCCCAAACCTTCATAAAGGGTTTTGGGTTAAAAAAGGGGAGGGAAAAAGGGGTTTTTTAAAAAAGTTTCTTCAAAAGGGGATTTGAAAGACACCCCGGGCTGGGCATTTTGAAAAAAAAAAAGTCAAAAAAAGGGGGCGGGAAAAAAAATTGGGGGCTTATCAGAAAGGAGTGGGGAAAAAAAAAAAACCCACTCCGCAAAAAAAAATTTTTAAAAAATTTCCCAATTTTCCTAAAAGGGGGGAAAGTGCATTTTTTTCCCCCACTTGGGGCACGGGGAAAAGAGTGAAAATTAAACTCAAAAACTGATTTTTAAAAAAAAATTGCTCGTTTTTTTAAAAAGAGGGGTAGATTTCAACTTTTTGCGGTGTATCCAAAATTAGGGGTTTTTTAACCAAAAAAAAAAAAAAAAACTGGTAAATTTCCCCCCCAAAAAAAAAAATAGGGTGGCAGCAAAAAAAAAATTTTTCCAGGATTCGGGCAATTTTTCGCCAAAAATTTTTTTTTTTAAAAAAACATTTGTATTGGGGTTGTTTGGGGATAAATAGCCCCTAAAGTTTTTTTTTTTTAAAAAGAGTCACAAAAAATTTCGTTTTATTTTATGGTCTATATTTTCCTGAGTGTAAAAAGTTTAATTTTTTTAAAAAATTTTTATTATACGCATAATTTCTATAATAAAATTTTGCAAAAAACATATTTTAAAATTTTATTAAAAAAAAAAATGTTTGCCCAAAAGTTATGTTTTTCCCTTTCAAATTAGGTTTTATATTTTAATAACTTCAAAAAAAATTATTTTTTTATTTAATTTCTTCCCTTAAAAAACAATTATTTTTTTAAAAAAAAAATTTTTTTAAATTGGTAATCCCTTAAAACTTCAGCCCCAAAAAACTAATTTCTTTTAATAATTGACCAAAAGCTCATTCCATTTAAAATTTTTAAGTAAAAAGTTTAAAAAAATCCCAAAAATTTTTCAATTTTTTAAAAAAAAAAAAAAAAAATTTATTTTTTTTTTAAAAAATATTAGGGGCAAAAAAAAAACCAAAAAGGGGAAAACTTTTTTTTTTCCCTTGAGGGTTTTTTTACTTTTAAAAACCACTTTTTTAAAATTTTTATACCCAAAAATTAATTCCTAAAAAAAATTCATTATTTTTGGTAAAAGTTATAAATCATGACATTTTTTTTTACCTATTGTCAGGTAAACTTTCCTAAAGGGACTCCAAAAAAAACCGTTTTTTTAAACCCAAAAAATCATTTATCTTTTTAAAAAAAGAGTTTTAAAAAGCCCCCCATAAAAATTTTTATACGAAAAAATTTTGTTTCATAAAAAAAAATTTAGAAAAAAAA
>JAFNEN010002221.1:0-18115 GCA_019343175.1 Oedothorax gibbosus
GCTGTGAAATCTACCTTGTAAAGTATTAAAGGCTTTTTTTTAGAAAAAATAAAGTTATTGACAAAAAAAGTTTAACAAAAAACACGGCATAATCTTTGGATTTTCTGCATGACTCAGGCATAGTTGTATCGAGCTCGAATTTAGCTTCGATTAAAAACACAATAAATCGCACCATACACTGATCATAAAATTCTAATTACATCAATTTCAGTAGTACTTTGAATTATTACATAATTTCAAAATAAAATAAAAATAATTTTAAATACAAGTTAATATGTATGCATTAAAATGTCAACAAGAAAAATCGAACATTGTTTACTTATTAGAAATAATATGAGTTATTTTTGGAAAATCCAGAACTTTATTGGTATTCGATTGGTACCCAACAGTATTGGCTCTTTCGTCCTTTTTTTCTGTTTTTGGCGATAACTTTCTCAAAGTTTGCAACCCCAGAGAACACGGTGTAACGCATGAGCCACTAGGAGATAAAAGAACCCATATACTTGGTTTCCGGGATTATGCAAGTTTCTGTTTTCGGTTTATTTCTCAGTCTGAGCTTGAAGTTGCATTTTGCTGTATCTTTTAGGATATTTTTTCTCTCTGAACTTTTTCGTCTTTATATCTGTTGGTGGCAACACTTTTGCTCGAGCCTGCAGCAGCAAAAAGGGGCGTTAGAAGATTGACCGCGAGAGATGACCTGTTGTCTTATCGTAAAAATGCCGACCCTTGACGTGCTGTTTAAACTTTGTGAACTTAAATGATTGAACTATTTTTTAAAAAACAAGATGTTTATTTTTATTTAACTTTTTTAAACTTTATTTTAAAAAATAAAATAAGCTTGATGTATAATTGTTTAATGTTGCAAACAATAAAATCATACAAGTGAACTAACTTCAATCAGTAGTTGTGTCTTCTATCTGCGTAAGTAATCCGAACTTAACAACCTTCCATCATAGATTATGAGACTGAATGGTGAAGAAGAATTATTTTAAATTATAAACTATATGAAGATAAAATTAGGCAAAGCTTAAAAATAAATCACTGTATTATATTGAAGATAAAATAATTTGTATTTACTAATTGCAAACATGTCTGCCTCTAAAGAAATATTTACCCAAGTTGAAAAACTAACAAATGAAAATTATTCAGTTTGGAAATTTAAATTAGAAATGATTTTGATCCGAGAAAAACTCAGCAGTGTTGTATTCGACGTAAAACCTGAAACACCTACTGCAGACGGGTTTAACTAAAGATCAATTAGCCAGAGCTTTAATTTGTTTATACATATCGGATAATCAAATCGTACATGTATTGCATGAAACTACTGCAAAAGATACTTGGGATAAATTAAAAAGCATTCATCAGCGAGCAAACTTATCAAGCAAATTGTTTCTACTAAGGAAATTATACAGCTCACAGTATCACGAGACTCAAAACATGCAGGAGCACATAAATTAGTTTGGAACTTTCAGAAAATTATCTAATATTGGTGAATCATAAAAGAATCACATCTCGGTGCTATTCTACTTTGTTCTTACCTGCAAGTTACGAAGTCTTAGTGACTAGTTTAGAATGCAAGACCGAAGAGGAATTAACCTTGTCTTACATAAAGTCTAAACTTATTGATGAATACGGCGGCGCATTTCAAAACAAACTACGTCTAATCATAATCAAGCTTTAAAAGTGAACGATAAAACTATCAAAGATTCAAAATTTTGTGTATATTGTAAAAAGTCTAATCACACAAAATCTGAATGCTGGTTATTGGCGAATAAAAATAAAAATGATCATAAAGTAAATTTCGCATGATAAAACTTTTAAGCAAAAATCAAATGTCTGCAAAGCTGATTCGATAAAGCAAACCCTTTGAATCGAAAAAAGTTTACCCGTTAAGTGATCAAAAATTTGTGCTTCAAAAATCAAACAGTGGATAAACTTAAAAAAATCATGGATCATAGATTCAGGTGCAAAATGCCACACGACTGGAAACTTAGAGTTTTTTTAGCGAGTTAAGAGAAACTGAAGCTAAAAGTATAACCATAAACAAACGGGTTAAAGCTAAAAGTTGAAGGTATAGGTAACGGTGATTTAACGTTTTAAAGGAAGACGGTGATTTTCAAACGATTGAATTAGAAAACGTTTTATATGTACCAGAGTTAACTGAAAGTTTAATTTCTGTAAAAACAGTTACAAGTAAAGGTTATGAGGTTATTTCAAAGAAAATCTTGTGTTATAACTAAAGATGAAGTGTTTGTAGCGTTTGCTGTTTCCGAGCTAGATCGTCTATACGAATTGCAAACAACCGACTGTAAAAATGAATTGTATTTAAATTTGAACAGTGCAAGCTCAAATGATAAAGTAAATTTTGAATGCAAAAATAAAAACTGCATGTTAAGTGGCATTGTTAAGAGTTTTGATGCATTGAAACAGATGCAGCTAGAGCAGTTAACAGATGGAATAACTATAAATAACTGTAAACATGAATAGATTGTACCGTATGCATTCAAGCAAAATTAACCCAAAGTCCGTACCCAAGTAGTACAAACATAGAGCTAAAAGAAGTGCTTTCTTTAGTTCATAGTGACTTATGCGGTCCAATCGAAATTGATACGATAGGTGGAAAGAAATATTTTCTTATATTTGTGGATGATTATTCTCGTTATACGATGATTTATTTACTATCAAATAAAAATGAAGTTGCTAGTAAATTAAAGGATTTTGTGATTCTTTCCTCAAACAAGTTTAACAAAATGATTAAAACTTTAAGAACTGATAATGGAACAGAATACGTGAATCAAGAGGTCGTGAATTTTCTTAAAGATAACGGTATAAAGCATCAATTAACAGTTCCGTATTCAAGTCCACAAAATGGAGTCGCAGAACGAAAAAACAGAGTTTAGTAGAAATGACTCGAGCTATGCTGTTACAAGCAAATTTACCAAAAAAATTTTGGGAGAAGCTGTTTTTCAACTGCAACTTACATACAAAATCGGCTACCAACTAAAGCAATAACAAAACTCCGTACGAACTGTGGAACAGCCGAAAACCAAATTTGAAGCATATACGCGTATTTGGATCTAAAGTATTCTATTACATAAACAAGCAAAAAAGAAGGAAGCTCGATAGTAAAGCTAAAGAAGGAATTTTTTATAGGATACGACTTGCAAAGCAAGGGATATAGAATATTCACTGGTGAGAAAAGAATAACCATATCAGAACAGTCAAGTTTTTAGAACAAGTTATAGAAGAACCCAAATTGGTGAGCACAGAAATCCTTATTTCTCAAATGAAAACGAAGAAAACGACGTCTTTGAAGAAATCCAGAAGAGGTCAAGCAGTTTGAACCAAGAAGAAGTTCAAGATCGAATAAAGGTTGTTCCGCCAGATAGACTAGGTTTATAAAGTGAAAGAAAGTTCTGATCAACTAATAGAATATTCAACGGAAGAAATTTTCAAAAATCCTGATCCACAATCAATAGCAGAAATAAAAGAATTACCGATAGAAGAAAGAAAAAAGTGGTACGAGCAATGCAAGATGAAATTCAATCATTAAAAGAAAATAAAACTTGGAAGCTAGTTGACTTACCTCCAGGAAGAAAAGCAATTGGAAGCAAGTGGATTTTTAGAACCAAGACTGACGAAAAAGGTCAAATTACGAAGTACAAAGCAGACTCGTAGCTAAAGGTTACAACCAAAATTTAGAATATCCCGAAACATATTCTCCTGTTGTAAAGAAAGAAACCTTAAGAGCATTTATCGCAGCAGCAGCGTACGACAACATGAAAATCAACCATTTGGATATAAAAACTGCATTTTTATACGGAAAATTAACAGATGAAGTTTATATGATTCAACCAGAAGATTTTGAAGAAGGAAAGAAAGTATGCAAGCTTGAAAAATGCATTTATGGTTTAAAGCAAAGTTCAAGAATATTCAATTTAGTTTTGGAAGAAAATTTATTGAAGATGGGATTTCAAAAGAGTAAAGCCGATAATTGCCTATTTACAAAGTGTGAAAATGGAAAAGGATCAATGTCATAATATATGTCGATGATATCCTCGTGAGTTCAAGATCCGATCGGAAATACAGAATTTTTATAGCTGATATCAAAGAAGTTACACAATAACAGACTTAGGAGAAGTAAAATACTATCTTGGTATAGAAATAAGAAAATCAAAGGAAATTTCTACTTATGCCAAAAGAAGCAAATAGAAGAAGTGGTTAAAGACTTTAATCTAGAAGACTCAAAACCAACCTATACTCCAATGGAAACAAATTATTATAAATTAGAAGGAGAAGAAGATAAACTTGAAACCAATGAAAAATATAGAAGTGCTATAGGAAAATTACTGTACATTGCAAATGCAACAAGACCAGATATTTCGGCATCGATACATATTTTGAGTAGAAGATGTGAAAACCCAAGACAACGTGACTGGACAGCAGTAAAAAGATGTATACGATATTTGAAGACCACAAAAGACATTGAACTGCAAATTATTTTCAGAAAATCTCCAGAATTAGTATTCTACAGTGACAGCGACTGGGCACAAGACCGTCAAACTAAAAAATCGACATCTGGAAATCTTATTTTTATCGGAGAAAATCTTATATCCTGGAAGTCAAAGAAGCAGCAAAGTGTATCTTTATCATCAACTGAAGCTGAGTTTATATCTATTGCACAAGGTACTCAAGAACTATTGTGGATTAAATCCCTAGTAGAAGACCTGGGACTAAAACAAGCTCTACCAATAAAGACTTTTGAGGACAATCAATCAGTGATCAAAATTACGGAATGTGATAAGTACAACGGCCGAATAAAACATCTGGACATCAAACTTCATCATCTCAGAGACTTGGTAAAGAAGAAAGAAATAGAAATTCATTACTGCCCGACCGAAAAGATGGTTGCTGACATCCTGACCAAACCATTAGCCAAACCAAGATTTGAATACCTCAGAGAGAAGTTGGGGTTGTTGCTGAATCCTCGAGCATGCGAGGGTATGTTGGTGGCAACACTTTTGCTCGAGCCTGCAGCAGCAAAAAGGGGCGTTAGAAGATTGACCGCGAGAGATGACCTGTTGTCTTATCGTAAAAATGCCGACCCTTGACGTGCTGTTTAAACTTTGTGAACTTAAATGATTGAACTATTTTTAAAAAACAAGATGTTTATTTTTATTTAACTTTTTTAAACTTTACTTTAAAATAAAATAAGCTTGATGTATAATTGTTTAATGTTGCAAACAATAAAATCATACAAGTGAACTAATCTTCAATCAGTAGTTGTGTCTTCTATCTGCGTAAGTAATCACGAACTTAACAACCTTCCATCAATATCGAGATTATTCAGTCAGTTCTTCTTAGGATTATTTTGTCTCTGCTGTAGTTCTGAGCTTGAAGAGTTTGAGGAGTTTGGGTAAATTATTAACCAAGTATTGGGTTGTTTTGTTTCGTGGCACTAATTTTTTGTAGCAATAAATACTATTGGTTAATATTTATAATGTATTAAGATACCTTTTAGTAATAAAGTTGTAACAATTTTAATGACGAAAAAAGGTGCCTGACATAGCAGAAGTAAAATATCAGTTAATTAGCAAAGGAATTATAAGGTAATAAGAAAATGACGGAATGCGTTTTTATTAAAATATTTTTTGACATTGTTCGCATAATAGCCAGAAACTAAATGACCATTATATGTCTATTGTAACAAAATTAATTGCTACCACATTAAACATTAAAATAAAGCTTCCTATGAGGAGTGTTAGCTACATGCTACACGTTCAACATTCAGTGGCTCTCACATCTTCATATGTCTGTCAGCTTACAAGTATACTAATCAACTATCCTTTAGCTATTACTCAATGTCCTCTAACTATAAATCACACATTTGGTCATAAATCGTGATAGGCACATCCAAATATAGTGTTGTCACTCTAGTGGTAAAGCCTCATTACCATCAAACGTGTAGTTTCACGTTCAGGCAAATATAGTAATGTCCTGGCCACACAATTTGTATCCACAATTTGACAGTGCTTTAAGTGCTTCATTGTACTTGCAGCTGTTTGTTGTACCTTTTGCTGCGGAGTTAAATATTTATGCCAATTATTAAATGTATAAATTAAAAATTTTCTTTATCAAAGCAGTTTATTTTTATTCAAATCTATTTTAGGTCCAAAAAACAGATAATATAAATTTATTAATAGATCATGTTCATTAATTTATTTTTATTATTCCACGTTTATAAAATTGTTTAAATTATCGATAATAGTTTGTTTTTTAGACACAATAATTATAGACTTGCTTACCAGCTTATAATAAAAAGTAGGTTTGTTACAGAATCTGTCACTTAAACAGCTTCCACACAACATTTGTGCTCAACAGGAAACAAACTATTTTTATACCACAGAAAGAAAAGGGCTTTTAGCTAGTTGTAATTCAAACTTTTAGACGCCAAAATTAACTATTTTCATTTATCTTCTTTCTCAGAATTAATGGGTAAACTTTATCGTTTGCAAAATTTGTTTGAAGTTTGAAGTATAAAGATGTAAAGATTTTTTAATAAACATCTTTGAGTCGCCACAATTTCCCATTTACATTTCTTTCGAAAATTCAGTTATTATTTATCGTTTGTTAAATTAATTTACTGTTCGAAAAATATAAAATTAGTAAAATTGATGCTTTAAAAATAAAAGCGAAACTTTACACATTTTTTATGCTAAGTTAGAATTCTCTATGCATCTTTCTTCATACATATATAATGAACCATCAAACGAACTCTATTGTGATGTTACAACAATCCAAACTGAATTAGATCATATAAATAAATTATGTTTCAAAAGTTTTATTTTTTTATTTTAAATAAAGTTTCTCGTATGTTTAACAAAATGGCAACAGTGAAAATATTGAATGAAAATGGAATTTGCATGTGATTTCAATGTAGATTAAATTTTTCGTTATTTAAACTTTAAATAAACTTTTATTTAAATTTTTAATGAAACTTGGAATGTAGCCAAGTCTGATTTTTTGCTTCAAACGACGTATCCCACTTGTTTGTGAGACTTACGGATCGTTCTGTGAAAGTGGGTGACGGACGGCAGACAGACAGATGGACGGACTGAACGATTATAATACCTTCCACTTTTAGCTTCCACACTACGTTTATAACGTAAAGAGTGGAAGGTATTATAATCGTTCAGTCCGTCCGTCCGTCCGTCACCCACTTTCACCGAACGAACCGCAAGTCTCACGAACAAGTGAGATGTCATTTTGAAGTTGATTTTTTTTATACTTTTTATTTGTTTGTCTGTACGTCCATCATTTTGTCCGTCCGTCCATATCCCTTTCAATTTCTGATCTAAACTGTCTGATTTTAAAAACTCTGTTATGGTTCGAAATTAAATAATTAGAAGACTACACTGTATAGTGTTCGGCCACCTGCCTGTACGTCTGTTTTTCTGTCTGTCCGTCCGTCCGTCTACCCTCCCCCCCCCCCATCTTCCCTTCTACCCGTCCGATTTTAAAGTTATTACTTTCAATTATCTAATATGAAATATAAGGAAATGAAACTATTGCGATGGAGGTCAAAAATCCAAAATGAAGATTTTGTGCTCTCTACACGTTTTGGAGGGTGCTGATTACAAAAAACTGGTTTTTTTTCATTGATTCGTCTGTTTGTCTGAAACTACTTTACAGTTCGAACTAAAAGGGCTACAGACTTCAAATTTAGTACACGGGTTCCTAGTACCTGTTGGAAGTCATAATAATATTTTCGAGAAAATTACGCATGCGCAATTATTAGCTGCTATAAACTTTTTGGGTTTTAAAAGTAGTGCTGAAAAACGAAAATAGATACAGACTTAAAATTTGATACACTTGCTCCCAGTACTAGTCGGGCGACAAAATAAAGTTTTCAACAATATTGTGCATGTGCAAATAGTAGCTGCCATAGAATTTTTTAGGTTTGAAAGTAATTGAAAATACTTTATAAAGTATATAATAACTTTTAAACGAACATATTGATATATTAATCGGTAATTGAAAGTCGTATAGTGTTACGCAACCCTAATTTTTTTAATGTATGATATCAGACACCTATCTTATATACTCTTTGTTCGTCCGTCTGTCCCTACTATAAGGATTTCTTTGAGTATTTAAGTTAAAAGAAGGTAGGTTATATTAGTTATTTTAGAACTTCTTGCTTAATGTTAGATGAGTAAGTTTTTAATTGCAAATATTTATAAAAAAATACCATTATCACTGAAATTATAAACTAATTACTTTAAAGAATAATAAGACAAATCTCAACTTAGTAAAAAGTATACAAAAAGATAGTAAAAGAAACACAAATGCAAGTGAATAAAATAAATATTAAATTTAAAAGATTTATAAAAAAGATAAGAATGTAAGATGTAAGTTTTCGCAAAATAAATTTTTAAATAGTTTTTGGATAGGAATAATTGAATGTAAAAACAAACATTGATATTAAAAAAAAAGTAAAAATAAGATGTCTGGCAAAATATAAATCATAAGGTTATTTATTTTTTTCTTTCCCCTTTTCAATTAAGGATTTAATCAATTTTAAGAAAGCTTCCTTAATTTACAGCATTTCTATATACAAAAGCTTAGCGTGATCGTTTAAACAATTTATTTGTACAATCATGATGCAAAGCACTTTTTTAAAGTCATCTATATTTTAATAAATATTAAGAATTTATAAATGTAAAGATATATTATAGAGTATAAAACGGTTATATGAGTTATTATAACAAATATATTAGTTTTACATAACAAAGCAATATCTTGATTAAATTTGCACTTACCGTATAAGCTGTTATTCGCACTTTCAAGCCAAAATTCAGCTTTTCGCTTATTTCTTTATTCCATTTTAATAATTTTGGGAGTTTAGGACATTGCACAAAATGCGATCGTCAGCTTTAGAGATCAAACGTAAAATTGCTTTAAAAGATTTTTGCACCCCTAATTCATTTTTTTTAACAAACCAGATGCTTTGATGTATCTTCGGTGTAATGTTGTTTTAACGCGAACATGCGATCTCCAAAGGGCAGGTGCAACTTTCTTTTAATGATACCATCTGTTCACTGCTAAATAGATTATGTTTATTAGAATAAAAAACACAGGACTTTAAAAGCAAACGATATTTTATAAAATGTTAAAACCTTTAGCTCCAATTGAATTCTAAAATAAAGTGCATTTTCTACTATTTTCCTAAATGCATTCAAAGCCCGGTTATACGCTATATGGAATTATAATTCATTGGTTATATTTAATAATTAAAGTTAATTTGGAAAAATTAATGACATTTTTTAATTCTTTTGATTAAAACTACCAAAAAACCAAGTGCTTTGCGATTAATGCGACATAAATAAAGCGAAAGTCTGACAATTTTCTTCAACTGTGTCACTTAGCACGTTCTTCCACTGAACGATCGTCCGAATCGGGACGATTTCGGAGGAAGAAAGTGTCAAGGATCCTTAGCACGTTTTCCATTGAAAAAGTGACGAAAACGCGTGCACCTACCAACTTCGTTCACGAAAAATCTACGAAATCGAATGTTTTCTAAAAAATTGAACGCTGTTATGTTTAATGGAGGTAATAACATAATCATTAACACAAAAATCTCAATTTTTTCAAAAATGTCACTTAGCACGTTCTTCCACTCAGCTCTTCAATTATCAAATCTGCAAAAGAAGCTTAAAGAAAATTGTTAATTTTGGTTTAGAACTTGCTAAAGGACCTGTTTGGCGAATTTCTTACTGAGGTGTTGTTAGTGTGTTTCCTGTTGATCGCAAATGTTGTGTGGAAGCGGTGTAAGTGACAGATTCGGTAACAAACCAACTTGTTTACGTTATAAACGTAGTGTGGAAGCTAAAATTAAAAAAAAAATGTGTATTTGGATTTATATTGTATTTTTATGATAATTATAAAACTTATTATATACCATTAAAACTAAATTCTTAACACAGAGTATCACTTTGCCTTCAGCAAATTTCAATAACCTTCAATAAATTTGCACAATATTAAATTATTCAATATAGATATCGATTCACACAATTTTTACCACACGTTATACACAACTAGTACACTTCCCTGCCAATGTAAATCAGAAATATAAGCACATGTTAATCACCTGTCCACGTCTCATTTTCCTATATAATATTCTACATCTAGTTCTAAAAAATGATGGATGACGAAGGAATTTGCTGTAAATGTATCCATAGGAAACTTTTCGTTTCTATTAGTGTATTTAAATATACATGAGCGAACAGGGAACATATGTTGTAAATGTATGCACGGCAAGTGGCGATTGAGTGAAATGTGTTTCGATCAATTTCAATTTCGTTACACATTAACAACTTTATCTTTGAAAATCTATGGGAAATGGACTGAGTAAAGGTTTTTAGATAAGTGTCAATGTGTATTTAAGGTAGACCCGTACACGGAATTGAAAGATTTATTATTTTTATTTTTGATGTTTTTTTACTGCGTTAAGAAAAAGTAATTGTAATACGGAAACATACTGCAAAGTTTCAAATATCTACAAGTTTATAAAACTATTCATGTGTACAGTTTTAAAAAAAAATGTTTTCAAAAAAAAAAAAAAAAAAAAAATTGTTTGCAATTTTGGCTACTTTTTTTTAGGGATCTTGGTGTTATCTTCGAATCAAAGCTTGACTTTTCTCAACATATTAATATCACTGTTTCTAAAGCTTATAAAGTTCTTGGTTTCCTTAAAAGAAAAACTAAAAAATTCACTAGTCAGAAGGCCCTCAAAACTTTATATTTTAGCTTAATCCGCTCAAATTTAGACAATTGTTCAATAATATGGGATAGTTACTATAACAATAAAAGTTCGATTCTTGAACAAATTCAAAATAAGTTCCTTCGTTATTTATATTTTAAGTATAATCACACCCATGCATACACACATACGAGTTTTCAATTCATATCATCTACCTACTTGAGGGATACTTTCGATGTTCCAACCCTTAAATCTCGACGTGATCTTTTGTGTGTTTTGTTCTTTTATAAGGTTTTAAATAATGAAATAGATTGTGTTGATATTATTAACTCTGTTCATTTTGCTGTTCCATGGGAGATTTTTAAGAAACCATCGTTTATTTGTTAACGTTATTACAAAATCAAATGTCATTGCAAATTTTTATTTATATAAATTTTATAAATTATACAATAAGTTCTCCAATGATCTGGATATTTTTAATATGTCTTTTAAAGTTTTTAAAGCTACATGTGTTCGAATTTTTAACTGATTATATGTATTTTTATAGTATTTTTTTTAATGTGTTTGCGGTTTTATTTTCGTGTTTTATATTTGTCTGTGTTCTTTCTTTGCACCACTGTAATTGGATTTTTATCTGTAGTGTGTGTTTGTTCTAAATAAATAAATACTTTCCTTTGTTTTTCATTTCTTCCTAAATAAAAAAACTTGTTTTGTTTTATATAATTACAAAATTTGTAAAACATTTAAAACATTACTTAACAAAATAATTAAGTTTTTTTTTACAAAACTACTATTCTCTTTTGTTAAAAAAAACATTCAATTTGAAGAACACCTTTTTTCCTTTTGATAATGTTAATAACTATGTCATTTCTCTAAGACAAATCTAAATGATTTTTTAACTATTCTAATTTTTAATGAACATTTTATTGTTACTACATAAGAAGTTTCAAAGTTATAAATTAAATTGCAAAAAAAATTTAGACTAATAAAAATATTCAATATTTTTAATTAACAAAAAAAAATTAATATTTGTTTGCTCAATATTAAACATCTAAAAGTACTTAAATTGTATAAGTATTTTCAAAAACGTAACAAATAAATTTAACGAGTTTGTCTTACGGGTTTATTACACAAAATTTAATATAACTTTTGATGAACTTTAGTTCAGGCTGAAGTATTTGATTATTCATGTAGTATTAAAAACGAATTTTTTGTAAAAAATATGATACTTTTAAAGAGGGAGTAATTAATGACTGTGTTGGAGAAAAAAGTAATTTGTTGCAGTTGTATAAAATGAATTGTTCTTGTTTAGAAAAACCACTAGCTTGCATCAGAAATATCTAGTCATTTACCCTTTTCCATGACGAAAATGCTTAGGATGTAAAATCTTCGTGCTTTAAGTAATTAAATCATTATTCTTTATTCAGAAAATTATTAGTTATTTTTATGTTACGGGATATTGTATATCACGCTTTGCTTGTAAAAATTCTAAATATGTGACATACTCTTTTAATATCGCCTCCAAAAAAAATCAAATGTACACAATCTCTTCAACTCACAAATCATACTAAGTCTGCATAATAAATACAGTGATTTAATACTTTTCAATTATTGAGTTGGGATAAACCCTTATATATTTTACGACTGTTTGCGATAAGAAAAGTGCAAGCCGATTACTACCTCATATCTTTTTAAAGCCCAATAGTAAAGGAAACTAAATCCATCCCAAAGCTACTTAGCACACATCAAATCCCGAAAGATCTTGCTAATTATTTGTTTCTTGTGCGCGAAGAAACCTTGAATAAAAGAAGGAGCCATGAGAGATAGCTCTAACTCAAGCCTACAAGAAAAAATTCTTTACTTTTCTTGGTCTAGTTTTCCAGCCATTCTGCGCCATTTTTCTTAAGTGTTCTATCTTCCCCCACTGTGCAGCTTTTATCTTTGGCCATTATTTAAGCACTTTAGACTATTCTCTGGGTTCTTTTTTAAGTTTTTTTAGCTAAAGATTTTTTTTCATTCCTCACAATGTGCTATTTTTTTACTCCTACTTATCTTTCTGTTATTAAACGGGACATTAGGCAGGGATTTTTTCACACTTTGTTTTGACTTTTGGGAATAGAAACATATGTGTTTGGATAATGCATCAATAATCCTGAATCGGTTTTTTTTCTCTGTTTTTTGGGCCATGTAGTTAAAAACTTTTTTATTTGCGTTTCGTTTTCGTAGAAATGGTTTTCACCAAGTTTTATTGGTTGGCTTTGTTTAGAGATTTGATTGTTTGTACATTTGATAACAATACATCCAGCATTTTTCGGGATTTCTTAATCGAAAAATATTTATTTTTTTTTAAAGATAATAAAATCTCACAAGTATCTTGCTTTATAAAGTTTCTCTTTCATGTTTCAATGATATTTATCTTCAGCATTACTTAAATGTGTGTACTTTAATCATTTATTGAGCTTAACCTTACTTTGGATAAAATAAATTCAACAAACGTTAAACGTTATTTTTTTAACATATGCAATAACAATTTATACTTATGTAATTATTTTTATTTTTTATAATGCTTAAAAAAGCGTTTACAATCCCAAAAAATATTTATATTATATACTTTCTCAAGAAAACTTTGAATCAAATATCAGTTTTTTTATATGTGCATATTAACAACTAGAAGAGTCTCACTTGAGGCATTCATTTTTAAGCACTCACATGAACGAAATAAAAAGAAGAGTTTTGCTTTCTCCTTTTTGCACTCCTAATTAATTAAACCATATATCCAGGAAAAATGCCACTTTTTAAGTGAGCATTGTTACACTATTAAATTAGATCCCCCAGCATTAAACTACACTAAATCAATGGCTGTAATTTAACACTTCGGTTGAATCTAACGAATAGGCATTTTGGTTCTGGCCCACAATAAAAACCAGGCTCTAATGACACGTGCTTAAGAATTTGAAAGAAAAGTAATTGAATAATTTTTACTTTTTAAGTAAAAATGACTGGAAAGTAGAGAAGCCGCATTGTTAGTAATTCTATTAAAAGAATGGCCCTGGTTTTAATCACCAATGTGTTTTTAGGCAAAGTTTCTCTTGTTTTATGTTTAAGTTTCATGTAAAACTAGTTATTTTATTTTGAACACAAACACATCAACTTGGGTTTATCTTTCTAAAGATGTGTAATGTGGGTTCTTTTTAGAAATTTCTCTTGTTCGTTTTCTTGAATTCTACACCATTTTAATTAACTTCATTTGCAACCAATATAAAGACTACATTTATAACGTTTTTATTACAATGTACTTTCAATTATAAGTTTAAATTATCCCTTTCTCGATTTTTAATCGTTAAATTTGCTTAAGTTTTCTTATTCGAGGTTTTGCCTTGTTTTACTGAAACATTTTGTTATTAAACTAATCACGAGTTTTATCAGCTATAAAAACAAACTATTGTTTTTTGTATGTTTCCTGAATTCCTGTTGCAAATCTCAAATATCCCAAGAATGAAGTAATTTTAACCTCTTCAAGCAATTTAGCATATTTTTGCAAAATATATATATATTATCAAATTTCTAGTCTGCGATTTGGTTCATTCTAAACAATTTACAAATTGACACGAAAATTTATCTCAAGTATACAAATACTGTACACTTAATTTACCAAAAGGTATATCATGTGGCCAATTTCAAACTATATGTGGGACAGTAAAAAAATGCCTAATGGGACAATAGTTAGTTGTTGTACACTGTTAAAAATGTTGTGCTTGTTTTCACCGTAATAGTGGCTCGTAGAAGATGCAAAGCTGCGCAATGAAATGTTGTGCCATATTTTCGGTATTCGTTTTGTAGCGGCCTCAGTAACCCTCAGTAACCCACTACCGAAAGGATCCTCGAGGTGGAGATGAGTTACCTCGATTTATATACTACTATTAACGTTGTAATCTGGAATAGTGGTAGCAACGTGGCTGAAAATCAGCCCCACCTAGTTGTTGATGGCATTTTGAGGTTGCGTGTGTGGTGAACCACCACACCACTCCTCTCCTAGAAACAACGAGGTAAGGAAACGTGCGCGGGTTGCTTCGCTGTGCGTTGAGCTGCGGTCGAGCTGCGTGCAAGCCGTTGAGTTGTGTGCAGCAGCAGCGAGTAGCAACCGTGGTTGAGCACATCGTAGCAGGAGCATCGTTAGAGTGGGTGACACGTCCGGGGGTCACCACTGTAGCGGCCTCAGTAACCCACAGTCTACCAAAAGGATCCTAGAGGTGGAGATGAGTTAACTCGGCCTATATACTACTACAGCGCGTCCCAAAAGTTTATAGACAGCTGTTTTTTTCAAGTTAAAGAGAAGAATAAGCGAGTGTGAATGACGAAATAATTTATGCAAATATCTAAGAGTATTTCAAATAATAAAACGCTCAAACAACTGTGAGAGATAATAAATTTATTTAAAAAAAATAATAACGAAAAAATGCTGTCCCAAAAGTTTATGGACAAAAGGTGTTAAGAGCTGTTTTTATTAATGAAAATATAAATTTGCATATTCTATTATTTGTACACGTGACGTAATAGCTTCCTGAGATAAAAACTAGTGGGTTGTTCCTTTTTTGATTCATTGCAAAGATGCCTGCCAACGTGCAGTTTACGAAAAATGAAATTTTACAAATTCATCGTTTAAAAGCTCGTGGGATGAGAGTTGTAGATATTGCTAGAAGAATTAAGCGTAGCAAAGCTGGAATTTATCAAATCCTAGCGAAAGGTGACATTTTCGAACCAAAATCTCGTCCTGGAAGGCCAAAAAAGACAACAAAGAGGCAAGACAGAGAAATCGTGAGACTTGTTTCGACTGAAAATTTGTCTGTACGATCTACAGCCAAAGAAATTACATCTTCAGTATCAAAATCTACAGTCCACCAAAGGCTAAAAGCAAGTAAGTTTTTAAAATATCATAAAATGCGACGCGCGCCAAAGCTTACAAAACGCCATAAGGATGCTCGAGTTAAGTGGGCAAGAAATTACATGCATTACAAAGCCGAATGGCTAAGTGTGGTTTTCAGTGACGAAAAAAAGTTTAATTTAGATGGCCCCGATGGATGGAAGTACTATTGGCACGATCTTCGGAAGGAACCAAGGTCCTTTTTAAGCAGGCAACAAGGAGGGGGTTCAGTAATGGTGTGGGGAGCCTTCTCCTTCAACGGAACAACTGATATTGCTTTTTTGAAAGGTCGGCAATATTCTGATGATTATCAAGGAACTCTTGAAGCTCACTTACTTCCATTTGGGGAGTTGCTAGGGGGAAATAAATGGGAATATCAAGACAACTGCCCCATTCATGTGTCTAACTCCACCATGCAGTGGTTTAGACGCCACAATGTTAAAGTTATGGAGTGGCCAGCTTTAAGTCCTGACCTGAACCCTATGGAGAACCTCTGGGGAATACTTTCGAGGGACGTTTATGCAAATGGGCGCCAATTTGCAACAGTTCAAGATCTAACGATGCAAATTGAACAAAGATGGTTTAATTTGAAGCCCGAAATTCTCCAAACTCTTGTTTTAAGTATGCCTGATCGAGTTTTTCAAGTGATAATGAAGAACGGTTTAAAAATTTGAACAATAGTGCAAAATTAAATGGAAAAATGGACTTGTCTATAAACTTTTGGGACAACCAAATTTTAATTTTTTTCATTTTTCACTAAATCTGTGATGTTGTTATGTTATTTGTGTACAGTACTAATATTGTATTGATATTTTTGATAATTAAAAATAAAAAAAAATTCTTGCGAAACGTTTTCCTAATATAAAATTCAAAAAACACAGCAGTCCATAAACTTTTGGGACGCGCTGTATTAACGTTGTAATCTGGAATAGTGGTAGCAACGTGACTGTAAATCAGCCTCACCTAGTTGTTGATGGCATTTTGAGGTTGCGTGTGTGGTGAACCACCACAGTTTGAATCATTTCACAGGTTTTAGAAGCAAAGCTTCGTAAATGGTTCCAAACACAAAAATGTGGTGAAACATTTCACCACGCACCTCTTGTAGCTGATGTGAACCATATTTTTTAAACCAAGCGCCAAGCGATAATTCGTAAAAGTAACATTACTCTGAATGCAGGGAAATTTTAGGGGGGAGTTTAAAATTATTCCTTAACAAAAATTTATACTAGGGAAACCCCCTTATTAACCCACCCCAAATTTTTACATTGAACTGTTAATTAAAGGCATACATGTCAAAAAAAAACCTTTCAAATATATCCATTAAAATAGATTTTAAAACCTCTTCAAACTCAAAAAAACTTCGCAAAAATAATTTTATTTCTTCCCTAATTTAAATTTTCCCTTTACCTTTCAAGTTCACCCCCCTATCAACTGTCTAAAACCCTCTTTTTATTTAAATGTCGCCAACCCCCCTCTTTCAAAATACAGCAGTACCCGATTTTTCAGTTTACAAAATTTCAAAATCCCCCCAGAACAGAATAAAACCCCTAAAGCCAACGTGGTAACGACCATATATTTTCCATTTCCAAATGCACCCCCCCCCTTTAGCACCCTTGCACTACGGGTTTTCTGAGCCGCAGTGGTACCCTTTACCTGGAATATGTTAGGGTTTCCGGGTTTTTGTGTTGGGCTTCGCCAATATTAATTTTTGGGTCAAAATGGTGCGAGTTTGTGTTAGGTGATATGGTTCTATGCGCACGATTGGTTTTTATCGCTTTTTGAATTGCTTTTTTTAAAGGTAATGGAAAGAAATCATTTCGATCGATCGTACGTTTGGTTCACTTTGTTATAATGAAGTTCTAGTTTAAAAATATTTTAAATTGATACTTTTTAAACTGTACTAAGGAGGAAATTTAGATTTTTTTTAGATTTTCCCAATTTGATTATTTTGGAAGAAAAAGTTTCTAAAAACATATTTGTGCAAATGTGATTAGAAAAAAAATATTTACCAAATAACAAATAAAAAAAAATCGCAAAAAAAACGCTATAAAAAAAAGGTTCCCAGGGGTCCAGTCAGTGCTTCCCTCACGCTGCCTATCCCCCTTTCTTTTAATACACGAATAACGTTTGGTTTCGTATATGGTTGGACAGTTTTTTAATATAATAACTTTAATAGGGAAATTTGAACCTTCCCCTTCACCCCTGTAAACTCGTAGTGGGCAGGTAAAAAACACAGGGGTTTCGAAATTTGTGCAATGTTAAAGTCATCACGGTTATTTTTTGCGGGCCTTGAGAAATGCTTTGTTAAACTGTAACTAAGAAAAACATGTGCATAAAAAAACATTTTTGGGTTTTGGGTTTCTCAACATTCTGATTCGTTTTAAAAAATAAAAAGAATTTTCCTTCTTAAATAATATGGAGTCACAATTTCCCAA
>JAFNEN010002222.1:0-18299 GCA_019343175.1 Oedothorax gibbosus
GGGTTTGTAGGTCAAGTTGTTTACAGCTAATACCACCGAGAAGAATTTTATTTCACTATTCTTGTTTTATTTTATACTTCAAACAAAGATGCACTTGCGGCGCGTTTTCTTTTTTTTTGTTCAATTCAAATTGCATTGTGGTGTTTGGAATTGGTTCAGTTTGATCGGTGGAATGGTGGTTTGTGGTGTTTGGAATCGCAGAACACTTTAATGCATTTTTTTCTTCTCTTAAAAATATTTGTAGATCCTTTTTCATACAATTTTCTTTAAAAAAATTACATTTTATTACAATGTATTATTTTACATTATTGCATTAATATTATTTACATGAATTCTCTTATGATTATTTTTCATAAAAAAAATTATATATTTGAAAAACGTGTATTTTTAAAAATTCATTCAAGTCCTTTTTGCAAACACTAACAAATGTTATTGATAGATTTAAAAAGCACATCATAAAAGTAACATTGAAAGAACATTGAAAGTAAGTTTAGAATATGCAGCAAAATATTAATTTCTTCGATAACCAAAAACACAAAAGATATTTAAAAAAAACCACTAGCAAAATATGTGAATAGACAGTTTAGTGTGAAATGTTTGTCACTTATATAAAAAAAAATTAAAGAACATTTATGAATAATTTTTAGTTAGAAGTTAAAATTCGCACTCAAAATTCGACTCTTGAAATAGTACACGTACCTTATCTCATCGGAGTTTCAGCTAATTTAATTACAAGGGGCGTTACCAGGGGAGGAGCTTAAGTTCTACTCCTAGGGGGCACTACTTGCTGGATAAAACATTTTTAGAATTTCTCTGCCACTTTTCGACCCTAAAAATGCAAATAATTTTGCACTTTTTTTCCCAATGCGAAGGAAATTTAAAGTTTTACGTCCCTAATATCTTCTCCGTTGTTCAAATTTTGACCTCGTTTATATTGTAAAACTATTTATTAATAATCAAAAATTCTTTTAACCAATTTTAAAAAATGGAAAGATAAAAGTCCTGCAAATCAGCAACACGTATCATATAAAAAAAAAAAAAAACGTTTGTAAAAATATTCAATACAGCCGGAGAAATGTGGCGGTTTTTATTTTTTCACCATTGGATTAACATAGAGAGAAGCCTTCGCTTGAGAAGTCGATTCTCGGTCCTATTCCCCCTTAATAGAGAAATATGTGAAATTAGTGGCTTGGAAATAAAATACAAGATGACATCTATATCCTACCCTCCACTCTCAGAGCTATTAATACTTAATATGTTGTGGAATTTATTATTCTTAGCTTAAAAAACCCTTTAGAATACTTCTATTTCTAGATGTTATACTTGAGTTTCACTAATTTGGCGTAGTCATTTGAAGAATTCGGATAATATGTCCTTTCAATAGTTTATTGCGTTCTTTTGAACTGTTCAAACCATTCTAGATGAGCAGATACTAAAAACAACTACTAGTTTACATAATATGAGCAAAAGTTGACTTCTGATGCGGCTCCAAAGGAACATAAATTACCAATTAATGCTCAAGTCAATGGTGTTTGTTTTTAAAGCAGCTAGTTTAAGCTTCCACACTACGGTTATAACGTAAAAAAAAATTAGAGAACATTTATGAATAATTTTTAGTTAGAAGTTAAAATTCGCACTCGAAATTCGACTCTTGAAATAGTACACGTACCTTATCTCATCGGAGTTTCAGCTAATTTAATTACAAGGGGTGTTACCAGGAGCTTAAGTTCTACTCCTAGGGGGCACTACTTGCTGGATAAAACATTTTTAGAATTTCTCTGCCACTTTTCGACCCTAAAAATGCAAATAATTTTGCACTTTTTTTCCCAATGCGAAGGAAATTTAAAGTTTTACGTCCCTAATATCTTCTCCGTTGTTCAAATTTTGACCTCGTTTATATTGTAAAACTATTTATTAATAATCAAAAATTCTTTTAACCAATTTTAAAAAATGGAAAGATAAAAGTCCTGCAAATCAGCAACACGTATCATATAAAAAAAAAAAAAACGTTTGTAAAAATATTCAATACAGCCGGAGAAATGTGGCGGTTTTTATTTTTTCACCATTGGATTAACATAGAGAGAAGCCTTCGCTTGAGAAGTCGATTCTCGGTCCTATTCCCCCTTAATAGAGAAATATGTGAAATTAGTGGCTTGGAAATAAAATACAAGATGACATCTATATCCTACCCTCCACTCTCAGAGCTATTAATACTTAATATGTTGTGGAATTTATTATTCTTAGCTTAAAAAACCCTTTAGAATACTTCTATTTCTAGATGTTATACTTGAGTTTCACTAATTTGGCGTAGTCATTTGAAGAATTCGGATAATATGTCCTTTCAATAGTTTATTGCGTTCTTTTGAACTGTTCAAACCATTCTAGATGAGCAGATACTAAAAACAACTACTAGTTTACATAATATGAGCAAAAGTTGACTTCTGATGCGGCTCCAAAGGAACATAAATTACCAATTAATGCTCAAGTCAATGGTGTTTGTTTTTTAAAGCAGCTAGTTTAAGCTTCCACACTACGGTTATAACGTAAAAAAAATTAGAGAACATTTATGAATAATTTTTAGTTAGAAGTTAAAATTCGCACTCGAAATTCGACTCTTGAAATAGTACACGTACCTTATCTCATCGGAGTTTCAGCTAATTTAATTACAAGGGGTGTTACCAGGGGAGGAGCCTGTGGCGTCGGAACTTATTCTTTAGAGGTATGGCAAGAAATGCTTCTATCTTCCACTTCCTCCAGATGTTTTAAATATAAAATTCAACAACTACTAAGTAAAAGTTATTTGTAATTAAATCAATTTGCAATTAAAATTATTTTTAATTAAAATTATTTTTAATTAAAAATATTTTTAATTAATATTATTTTTAATTAAAATTATTTTTAATTAAAATTATTTTTAATTAAAATTATTTTTAATTAAAATTATTTTTAATTAAAATTATTTTTAATTAAAATTATAGTTTTTTACTGTATTAATTTATTATTACTAATAATTATTTATGAACATTATTAGTTTTTATTTAACCTAATAATTTTTTGTAAATTTTAAATTAATAATTTATTTTTTAAATAAAAATATAAGTTCAATACATGTCATATACACGATTGTACACCAGCGCCCTCTAGCGCCTACCTATGGTAACTCTGCCCCAACCGCTATTTTTGTCATTAGGAGCGGTGTGTGGGGTAACGAGAGGATGTAATTCTTTGCCAGCTTTACTAAATTAAATTGATCTTCAACAAATTGAGTTGCTTTCTTCTTAACTGCCCCTACGCCCTCCTAAACATGGGGGCTCGACAACTGCCTCTCGTCATCGCGAAAATCATCGATATTTAAAATTTTTTCTTAATTTTTCAAAACCAAAGTGTTCCCGGAGGTCAAAAGTTAAATCCTATTACGAACCGGGTTCACACAAATCTACGAACTTTCAGTCTCACGAGGTCAAACCATATCCTCTTACGAATCAGAATGAAACGAACTTTTTGAACAAAATATCTACGAACTTTACGACAGCAAACAGAAACTACTAAGAGCTGCAACATCACCACGCCACGTGAGTTCCTCTTCAGCCGTCAAGCAGAAGTCGACTCTACATCACCCACATCAACTACGAGAAAAGGAGGCCAACACCACGCCTGTATCTACGACGACAGCGGACTGCGGTACAACCACATCAACTACGAGAAAGGAGGCCAACACCACGCCTAAATCCACAACGACAGCGGAGCTTCACTTCGAGCAACAACAAACAACATAGCAACGAACCAACACATCGCACGCACTGGTAAATTCAACGAACGAAACAAAAACTACAGGTAGGATCAATCTTTATTTTTACGAAGATGTATAAGCATTCGAAAAAGGAAGACCTCGTAAAGGTTGCTAAAGAACTTGGCGAATTGGTGCCGGAAAGCGCAACAATAATAACAATAAAAGAACTCATAGAGAAAAATAAAACGTTTATAGATGACCCAGAGTTCGTACAAGATTTAATAGTTACAACGGTAGAGGATAGAAAAACACGAGAACAAAACGAAAACAGTAAATTAGAAATTGAGAAAAACAAACTAGAGCTCGAAAGAATTAAATTAATACGGGTTGAAAAAGAACTAGAATTAGCTACAATCAGAAATACTTTGACGGAAAACCAAACACGTGTAGGAAACGAAAGTAGGGCCAATGAATCAACACCTAGCATCGAAACATTAATGAAAAGCGTTAAAACTTTAAGCATGCCTGTCCCATCGAAACCGGAAAATTTCAATCTATTTTTTTAATTCATTGGAGAGAGCTTTCATAACAAAGGAAGTCCCAAAATCAATGCAATCGGAAATTTTGATTAATATCCTTGGTGAAAAAGCCAATAGCATACTACTATACATATCGGAAAACGAACTACAAAATTACGAACAAGTAAAAGCGACCGTCTTACGCGAATTTCAACCATCGGCAGTAGAATGTTTACTAAAATTTCGTAGAAGCCAACGGATGCCGAATGAAACGCACCTACAATTCAGTTCGCGATTAATATCAAGTTTCGAGTATTACATTAAGCTACGATGTGCTACAACTTTCGAAACACTGTGTCAATTAATGGTAAGCGACAAGCTGTTTAGTACGCTTGACCGCGAAACCCAAACACATGTATCCATAAGACAGGGTGAAAACTGGTTTAAACCGACCGAATTAGGGAAAGAATGTGATGTATACTTTAATTCTAAACGAAAGCCTTTTAATGAAACCCATTCCCGCCCAACATCGTTCGAAAACAACGGACAGCATCAATATAGTAATCGACCAACGTACAATAATTACGACAACACATATCAACAATCGCCAAACAACAATCATCCAAATCACTACGAATCGTCATACCTTCCAAGAACACAACGAAACCAAAACAATCATCAAAATCACTACGAATCGTCCTACCTTCCAAGAACGCAACGAAACCAAAACAATCATATTATAACCCAACATGAAGAAACCGAAGAATTCGCCACTGTGTCACTCATCACAACTACCACAACATACCAAAACGATCCACACTTCAATAAATTACAACATGATTATATTTATCTCCACGATAAGAAAATTAAAACGTACATAGATTCTGGCACTAATATAGTTTGTGTAAAATCCCTTTATTTACCGCCCGACATCAGTTACGAAGGAACAATCACTCTAAAAGACGCCTTTGGAAAAACGCAACGAGCAAAACTAGCTAAAATACAATTGACTTGTCCCAAAAATCAGAAAAGAGTTATAGTGAATGCTGCCGTGTGTGAAAAATTAAATGCAAATCTAATCATTCCACCCAATGTCTATTACGCTCTTTTAACACCTACACTTACACACAAAAACCCAATGGAAAACCGAAACCTGTCATCCATCAATCAACCGAATCTACTTCTTACCGAAACCATCCCTCGTGCATTGGAAATTTGCCAAGATCCCAGACCCGCGATCAAAATACAGAAAGAAGAACCGCGCTTTTCTCCTCCGATTTACGATTGCAAAACGCAGAACCAAGATTTTCCCTTTCAAACAAACCAAGCAACGATCTACTTGCGCGAAATGAAGGACCGTCCCTCGACTGACCGAACAGATGTTGCATTACGAGACGCTAAGAAGACAGTTGTCCAACAACATGTGCACTCAGTTTTCGATGATACTTGAACTTAGACATTTTATTTTACGAACTTTCTGCAGACCATAACTTTTTATTTTTCCTACTTGTGCAAGAAACTATTCGCACGGACTTAATTTTTTTCTCTCCTTCTTGTCTTAGTTGTTAAAGTGTTCAATGTTTAAAGTGTTTTCTTTATAATTTTCAGAAGAAATGTTTACAGAGTCTCATTTGTTTATGTCAATTTTTATAATTATTTTTCAGAAGCAATTTTCTTAAGAGTATTATTTTGTATAAGTTGTCAAAGTTTAATTTTTTATTATGTTGCATGTTTTATTTAGCTAGCATGTTTTTATTTTATTTCATAGAAATTTGTCGAGACGACAAACGTCAAAATGGCCGAGTGTCATATACACGATTGTACACCAGCGCCCTCTAGCGCCTACCTATGGTAACTCTGCCCCAACCGCTATTTTTGTCATTAGGAGCGGTGTGTGGGGTAACGAGAGGATGTAATTCTTTGCCAGCTTTACTAAATTAAATTGATCTTCAACAAATTGAGTTGCTTTCTTCTTATCTGCCCCTACGCCCTCCTAAACATACATAAAAAAAATCAATTAATTATTGAATATTTTTGTTGAAAATTTAACTACTTAGATAATGGGAATGTTTCCGATGATGTAACGCTCTTGTTTACATTTTTCTGCGTACTGCGATTTCATTGGTTTTTTCGGTTATTTTCAAAATGACCAATATAGATGAAAAGAATCTTTTCTTTCTATGCAAGCTTTCTTTGACAAATGTTTTGAATAACCAACAGCACAGCAAGAAGTTGGCATTTAAAAAATTTAATAAGTAAAATATTCTTAGAGAACTCATTTTCGAAAACCAAAACAAAAGCAATTCCAGACAAAAATGAAAACAAACCGTTGGAGCTGTTGCCATTTACAACGTGAAACAACCTCATTTAAATAACCTGATTTTTTGTACAGAAAGTAAACGATAAGCTTCTAATATTAAATTTAATTATAAAAAGATATTAGCGTAAAAATAAATTTAACATTTATTTAAATTGCAAACATTTAAATAATAAAAATATACTAAATACAAAAGTAATTGCACAAAAAATAATTGTTTTGAAATTAGTTTATACAATAACCATTGAAACAAGCATTAGCAAAATATTTCATGAAAGTAAAAGAAAAAGTTGATTCGCATATTTTCGAAGGTGCAAAGTAGCTAACATGTAAACAAGGCAAACAATGACATCTATATCTTGAAAAATCACAGATGTTATGTATAGAGTTCAACTAATAAATTAAATAAAACATATTTAAAAATTCAATACGACATATTATTACATTAAACAATTAAATGATTCAACATTTCAAACTTCACTTAAGCTATTTCCCATTTTTAATTAAATTTACGACATCGTACAGGCGAAAGGCCAATGAGAAATCTCTCTATATTAAAAAAAAAAGTAAGCTCTTTTAAAGCGTACGGAGCCATAACAGGATAAAATATTGATGTTACAAGTCCAGAATTTTTCTGGAATGTTTCTCTCCCTTATACCTCGATGCGGGTTTTTTCTTTTTTCAAATTTCCAATTAGTTTTTTAATTAAAAATAAAAATTAGGCTCTCTCTGTTAAAGTATAGGCTTTTAAAGCGTACGGAGCCATAACAGGATGAAATATTGATGTTACAAGTCCAAATTTTTTCTGGAATGTTTCTCTCCCTTATACCTTGATGCGTTTATTTTCTTTTTTCAAATTTCCAATTAGTTTTTTAATTAAAAATAAAAATTGTCAGTGTGTGTGGGGGGGGGGGGGGGGATATTTTTGTTGTTATTTATTCTCTTTTACGTTGCGTAATATCACGACCTTTACAGATTTGCAAGTACACACAATATTTAAGCAACATTAAAAAACCGCAAAACAAATAAAAAAGATTGTCGCCGGATATATTTCTATCAGAATGGCGCCTTTTTTATAACACCCTCCACATTAGAAGAGTTACAAACTTTTGTCTTACACAGATTTACTAAATACAAAGTGGTTTTCCCAGAACTTCTTTTCACTTTTGAATTGAGAACAAAGTAAAATTTGACTGTAATAAGTTTTTTTTTTTTTTTTTTGGGGGGGGGGGGGGTTGTCGTTAGGCTCAGAGTTTTAAGTAAAGGAAGAGTTTAAAAATAAAACTTTTGTAAAATACGACAGGGTTATCTGAACCCTTGACCCCCCATCCCCCCCCTGGATCTGCGCCTGCAAGCTTAATTGTTTTTGTTGGATTTTTTTTCACATGGTCACTTTTGGGTTTGATTCTGTGGAATGAAAAAAAACCCGCATAACATATAATCTGCGCAAAAGCTGGTATGGCAACTGCCATACCTGCCATACCGGTTCCGGCGCCACTGGGAGGAGCTTAAGTTCTACTCCTAAGGGGCACTACTTGCTGGATAAAACATTTTTAGAATTTCTCTGCCACTTTTCGACCCTAAAAATGCAAATAATTTTGCACTTTTTTTCCAAATGCGAAGGAAATTTAAAGTTTTACGTCCTTAATATCTTCTCCGTTGTTCAAATTTTGACCTCGTTTATATTGTAAAACTATTTATTAATAATCAAAAATTCTTTTAACCAATTTTAAAAAATGGAAAGATAAAAGTCCTGCAAATCAGCAACATGTATCATATAAAAAAAAAAAAACGTTTGTAAAAATATTCAATACAGCCGGAGAAATGTGGCGGTTTTTATTTTTTCACCATTGGATTAACATAGAGAGAAGCCTTCGCTTGAGAAGTCGATTCTCGGTCCTATTCCCCCTTAATAGAGAAATATGTGAAATTAGTGGCTTGGAAATAAAATACAAGATGACATCTATATCCTACCCTCCACTCTCAGAGCTATTAATACTTAATATGTTGTGGAATTTATTATTCTTAGCTTAAAAAACCCTTTAGAATACTTCTATTTCTAGATGTTATACTTGAGTTTCACTAATTTGGCGTAGTCATTTTGAAGAATTCGGATAATATGTCCTTTCAATAGTTTATTGCGTTCTTTTGAACTGTTCAAACCATTCTAGATGAGCAGATACTAAAAACAACTACTAGTTTACATAATATGAGCAAAGGTTGACTTCTGATGCGGCTCCAAAGGAACATAAATTACCAATTAATGCTCAAGTCAATGGTGTTTGTTTTTAAAGCAGCTAGTTTAAGCTTCCACACTACGGTTATAACGTAAAAAAAAATTAGAGAACATTTATGAATAATTTTTAGTTAGAAGTTAAAATTCGCACTCGAAATTCGACTCTTGAAATAGTACACGTACCTTATCTCATCGGAGTTTCAGCTAATTTAATTACAAGGGGTGTTACCAGGGGAGGAGCCAGTGGCGTCGGAACTTATTCTTTAGAGGTATGGCAAGAAATGCTTCTATCTTCCACTTCCTCCAGATGTTTTAAATATAAAATTCAACAACTACTAAGTAAAAGTTATTTGTAATTAAATCAATTTGCAATTAAAATTATTTTTAATTAAAATTATTTTTAATTAAAATTATTTTTAATTAAAAATATTTTTAATTAAAATTATTTTTTATTAAAATTATTTTTAATTAAAATTATTTTTAATTAAAATTATTTTTAATTAAAATTATTTTTAATTAAAATTATTTTTAATTAAAATTATTTTTAATTAAAATTATTTTTAAATAAAAATTTTTTTAATTTAATTTTCCATGATAAATAGTTTTTTACTGTATTAATTTATTATTACTAATAATTATTTATGAACATTATTAGTTTTTATTTAACCTAATAATTTTTTGTAAATTTTAAATTAATAATTTATTTTTTAAATAAAAATATAAGTTCAATACATAAAAAAAATCAATTAATTATTGAATATTTTTGTTGAAAATTTAACTACTTAGATAATGGGAATGTTTCCGATGATGTAACGCTCTTGTTTACATTTTTCTGCGTACTGCGATTTCGTTGGTTTCTTCGGTTATTTTCAAAATGACCAATATAGATGAAAAGAATCTTTTCTTTCTATGCAAGCTTTCTTTGACAAATGTTTTGAATAACCAACAGCACAGCAAGAAGTTGGCATTTAAAAAATTTAATAAGTAAAATATTCTTAGAGAACTCATTTTCGCAAACCAAAACAAAAGCAATTCCAGACAAAAATGAAAACAAACTGTTGGAGCTGTTGCCATTTACAACGTAAAACAACCTCATTTAAATAACCTGATTTTTTGTACAGAAAGTAAACGATAAGCTTCTAATATTAAATTTAATTATAAAAAGATATTAGCGTAAAAATAAATTTAACATTTATTTAAATTGCAAACGTTTAAATAATAAAAATATACTAAATACAAAAGTAATTGCACAAAAAATAATTGTTTTGAAATTAGTTTATACAATAACCATTGAAACAAGCATTAGCAAAATATTTCATGAAAGTAAAAGAAAAAGTTGATTCGCATATTTTCGAAGGTGCAAAGTAGCTAACATGTAAACAAGGCAAACAATGACATATATATCTTGAAAAATCACAGATGTTATGTATAGAGTTCAACTAATAAATTAAATAAAACATATTTAAAAATTCAATACGACATATTATTACATTAAACAATTAAATGATTCAACATTTCAAACTTCACTTAAGCTATTTCCCATTTTTAATTAAATTTACGACATCGTACAGGCGAAAGGCCAATGAGAAATCTCTCTATATTAAAAAAAAAAAGTAAGCTCTTTTAAAGCGTACGGAGCCATAACAGGATAAATATTGATGTTACAAGTCCAGAATTTTTCTGGAATGTTTCTCTCCCTTATACCTCGATGCGGGTTTTTTCTTTTTCAAATTTCCAATTAGTTTTTTAATTAAAAATAAAAATTAGGCTCTCTCTGTTAAAGTATAGGCTTTTAAAGCGTACGGAGCCATAACAGGATGAAATATTGATGTTACAAGTCCAAAATTTTTTCTGGAATGTTTCTCTCCCTTATACCTTGATGCGTTTATTTTCTTTTTTCAAATTTCCAATTAGTTTTTTAATTAAAAATAAAAATTGTCAGTGTGTGTGGGGGGGGGGGGGGATATTTTTGTTGTTATTTATTCTCTTTTACGTTGCGTAATATCACGACCTTTACAGATTTGCAAGTACACACAATATTTAAGCAACATTAAAAAACCGCAAAACAAATAAAAAAGATTGTCGCCGGATATAGTTCTATCAGAATGGCGCCTTTTTTATAACACCCTCCACATTAGAAGAGTTACAAACTTTTGTCTTACACAGATTTACTAAATACAAAGTGGTTTTCCCAGAACTTCTTTTCACTTTTTAATTGAGAACAAAGTAAAATTTGACTGTAATAAGTTTTTTTTTTTTTTTGTGGGGGGGGGGGGGGGGCGTTGCGCGTTAGGCTCAGAGTTTTAAGTAAAGGAAGAGTTTAAAAATAAAACTTTTGTAAATACGACAGGGTTATCTGAACCTTGACCCCCCATCCCCCCCTGGATCTGCGCCTGCAAGCTTAATTGTTTTTGTTGGATTTTTTTTCACATGGTCACTTTGGGTTTGATTCTGTGGAATGAAAAAAACCCGCATAACATATAATCTGCGCAAAAGCTGGTATGGCAACTGCCATACCTGCCATACCGGTTCCGGCGCCACTGGGAGGAGCTTAAGTTCTACTCCTAAGGGGCACTACTTGCTGGATAAACATTTTTAGAATTTCTCTGCACTTTTCGACCCTAAAAATGCAAATAATTTTGCTCTTTTTTTCCCAATGCGAAGGAAATTTAAAGTTTTACGTCCCTAATATCTTCTCCGTTGTTCAAATTTGACCTCGTTTATATTGTAAAACTATTTATTAATAATCAAAAATTCTTTTAACCAATTTTAAAAAATGGAAAGATAAAAGTCCTGCAAATCAGCAACATGTATCATATAAAAAAAAAAAACGTTTGTAAAAATATTCAATACAGCCGGAGAAATGTGGCGGTTTTTATTTTTTCACCATTGGATTAACATAGAGAGAAGCCTTCGCTGAGAAGTCGATTCTCGTCCTATTCCCCCTTAATAGAGAAATATGTGAAATTAGTGGCTTGGAAATAAAATACAAGATGACATCTATATCCTACCCTCCACTCTCAGAGCTATTAATACTTAATATGTTGTGGAATTTATTATTCTTAGCTTAAAAAACCCTTTAGAATACTCTATTTCTAGATGTTATACTTGAGTTTCACTAATTTGGCGTAGTCATTTTGAAGAATTCGGATAATATGTCCTTTCAATAGTTTATTGCGTTCTTTGAACTGTTCAAACCATTCTAGATGAGCAGATACTAAAAACAACTACTAGTTTACATAATATGAGCAAAAGTTGACTTCTGATGCGGCTCCAAAGGAACATAAATTACCAATTAATGCTCAAGTCAATGGTGTTTGTTTTTAAAGCAGCTAGTTTAAGCTTCCACACTACGGTTATAACGTAAAAAGTGGAAGGTATTATAATCGTTCAGTCCGTCCGTCTGTCCGTCACCCACCCACTTTCATAGCCCAAACTACAAATGCTACGGACAAGTGTGATACGTCAAAAAATTCAGCGCATCGAAATTAGAATACATTGAAAATTTCAGAAAAGAATTCGAAATCGAAGTACTTCAATTATTAAAAAAAAAAACTGCAACATTTAATGCTCATTTAAAAAGCATAAGAAGCCATTTTTATTAGAATTAAATCACCATTGCCATTCACAACAATCACTCGAGAAACTTTAATTCTTTTAAACAATAAATTAAGATTAATTTATTTTTGCGCCATAAATCAGTTTAAAATGACGTCGAATATATTTCACAAAGAGATTCTTTGATTGTGTGTTGATATGAAATGTTTTCTTTTTATTTAAAAGCGATGAATATTACATATTTATTCTTTAAAATATAAATTATTTTAGCAAACGATAACAAATGATTATTGAATTTTCGAAAGAAAATAAATGAAACTATCCAAATTTAGCGTGTAAATGTTTAATATAGAATTAATGCTGTGTTTGGAGCGTTTTTTCCTGCTTAACACAAATGTTGTGTAGAAGCGGGTTAAGTGACAGATTCTGTTACAAACCTTTGTTTGAGAATCAGCATCCTCCAAAACGTGTAGAAAACACCTATCTCCATTTCAGGAGGATAACTTTTACAACATAGAAAAATGCAGGTTTTATCATTGCATCTTAATGAATCTAAATTTTTATTTGCGGTACTGCTAAAATAGTAATATTTTATAAAAACCGGAATAGTTCTAAATTGCGTTTTAAATTCTCTTTTCGAGTGTTATCAGCGAATTCTGTACCTGCACTGTCTGTATCCGACCAAGCTGCTCTATGTCGAGTGATATCAAAATAATAAGATAATGTAACGAGATTAGAATTTCAGTTGGACTTTTTTTTTAAAACACAGTGCACTTTTATAAATACAAAAGATATTAAAAACATTCCAAAAATTGATTCGAAACCACAGCATAGTTTGAGTTTCAAAACAAAGAGAATTCGTCAGGTTCTAAAGATGTGAATAATATTAGTATTAAAATAGTTTTTCGCTTTGATTGGGTAAGTCAATAAATAGTTATTTAAGTTTTTATGTGTAATATAAGATTTTTTTTGCTGTGTTAAAGTATTAATGGAATATTCCCAGGTGTCAGACGTATTTAACAAAAAAAAATCTAATTTTCTTAGCTACACACTGAAAAAAAAATTCTAGTCCAACTACCTCTGGTATATTTAACCGTATTTTCTGGCTCATATATGGAACACCCCAAAAATGTTGTTTATCTACCAGTATATGTTTGGTAGTGACATTATGGTAAAATTATTAGAAAAATATGGTTTCATTACCATGATGTTTGGTAGCGCATTTGGTTTTATTACTTTATGTAGTGGTTTTACTACCATATGTAGTGGTTTTATTACCATATATAGTGGCTTTATTACCGTATATAGTGGTTTTATTACCGTATACAATAGTATTATTGCCGTGCACAAAGTTAATATTACCAAATAAGATTACGTAAACCACATGCGTAATCACCGTATTTCTATTATAAATTTTAAATTTCATTTCGCAAGAAATGTACCGGATCCATCGGGAAATGTCGCGCGGAGCTCCATTTTCATACTACTTTCAATAAAATGCAAAATATACTACTAGTATAATTAGTTTAGTTTGCTTATATGACTTCTTTCGAGTTGACACAAACGCCTGCAACACAGCACCGCCATGTTTGATGAGTGGTATTTACCATACGTATATTGGTAGTCAAAATTTCAGCTTATACCGTGAGTAGGAGTAGGGACACTTTGGGGACGGAAGTGACGTCATTAGCGGAGGAGTCGGGTGCGCTCTAATCGTTCGGTATACACGTGACCGGAAGGGGCGTGGTCGAGGAGGCGTTGGGTACGCTCTAAGTGTTCGGAAGTATGATGTGGAGTTGAGTTGTTTTTTGGCTGAATGTTGAGTTGTAGGGGTGCTGCTTTAGTTTCGTGTGACGTATGCAGGAATTATAATAGTTAATGGCAACGGTCTTTAATAGGTTATAGTAAAAGAACAGTTACTAGGAGTTGTTGATTGCGTAAATTTTTTTCCGTAACAATAAGCGATTTTCTACTGATTGTGGCGTCTGGTTATTTTTCGCGAAAGTTTAGAAAAAGGTCTTGCTATTATTAAAATGGGTTATTTCATGGGATGACGCTACCGAATGCAGCAACGTGGATTATAGGCTTATATATCGTTTTATGTATTGTATTATTACTGACATACATATTTACTAGGTGATGTATAAATAGGTGTGGAGTATTAGAAAAGTTCATTTGAATATTAAGTTCTTTACGAGTGCGGTGTTAGACATATAGGAAAAAAATGAATAAACTTATTTCTTCTACATTCACTAATCCAGAACACCCTGCTAGTTTCGGGGGAGTTGCATCTTTAACCCGCGCTTTAAAAAGTAAAGTTAAGAAAAATGATGTAAAGAAATGGCTTGAAATGAAAGACTCGTATACGTTACATAAACCCTTAAGATACAATTTTAGTCGCAATAGAGTTATAGTGGGAGGCTTAAATGAACAGTTCCAAGCGGATCTTGTGGATATGCAAACCCTTTCCGTAATGAATGATGGTTACAAATATTTGTTAACGTTGCTTAGCAACCAATGACCCCCACTGCCGGACGCTTCCTTCCGGACGGACCGACGCAATCTTTTTTGAAATACATTTTCGACCGGTAAACACGTATCCGGTCCGGTCAAAAATAGGCCGGATATTTTGTGCTTTTGCTTAGCTATTTTGCAGTTGGGATTCAACATATTGAATAAACTCTAGGATGATACAGTGAATTCCCATTTTCAAGGGACTAAAATACAAAAGCTGTAAAATGTGAGATAACGTAAAAATGAAGCAACGATAACAGTGACATATTACATTTTTTGATTTAAAATATAGTATTATGGAAATTAAGGGAAAAACAAATAAAACAAACGTTTTACTACATTTGAGTAATAAATGTTTTTATAGCGGGACGCTTTGCAAGAATTGAAACTCTTGGAACTTCTTAACATAGTTTATTTGTTTACCTTTCATATAATAAAAAGCCCACCCACCTATGTATACCTACTTTTCCTGAATATATGCTTCGAATTTCATTAAGTAAATTGTAATTTTTGCAAGTTTAAATAACATTTCAGATACTGGGTACAACCGTACAACTATAACGTACCACATTTTCATACGCCAAATTTTACTTGGGGTTAAGGAGGGGGGGGGGGGGGGAGTACGTGTATTACTGGAAACATTTTGAATAAACTTTATACTAGAAGCTTCTAAATTGCGTTTCTTACCATTAACATCGCCACCGAGGTTAGTACACAACTAAAACCAAATTTATTGAATACTTATTATCTTACTAAGTACAATTGCGCACATTAACGTCAAACCCAGATGTCTTCAAATGGCAAAGCATCCCTACAATCTCTACAGAGAGGCAGAAAGAATTAGAATCTTTAGAAAAAACCTTTTCTGGCAAATTGAGATCTAAAATACACTAGATTTTCGTGAGCAAAATTTTTAGCAGTGTATGTGGATTCTTCGAAATATTTTGCATTAATTTTATGCCGGAATCTTCCAAAGCGGTTGTCAGCAACTCCGATGCATTCAAAAACACAACTACAACCCCATTTTCTTGAACTCCTATTATCTTGGCGAAGTACAATTGCTCGCATTAATGTCGAACTCAAATGGCAAGGCAGCCACGCAATCTCACCAGAGCGGCACAAGAAGTAAAATCTTTAGAAAAACGTTTTGGTGAATTGAGATCTGCTGCACCCTCAAGCCCCCCTTCCTGTTAAGAGATGCATACTTCATTTCGGGGTCATTACAGGATTAGCAACACATTTACTTGCATTCTGCTCTGCCTTGCCAGAAACAGCGTCTCTGGTGCATTTTTTTTATTCTTTGTAAGAAACTTCTTGCATGGAGACAGGAGAATTCTGCCTGCTTTTGTCTGCAGTTTTTTTATACCATCTCTCTCATCACTTACTGCTTTAAAAAAAACTCTATACTACATTTTTAATAGTATCTGGGGAAGTTATTTTTTTCTCGTTCAATATTTCTGTGGTTGGCGGAGGCTGAAAGGTTAAATACTTTTTGGATCCTTTAGGTTGAGTTTTTACAGAGGAGAGTGAAAAAATTTGGGGAATTTCTGTGGATAATATTTACAGTTGCAATGTAATGGGAAAAAAGGGCTAAGGTTTTTATTTTAATTTTTGGTGAAACTGGTAATGAAGAAATATTCTGTTAATTTTAGTTAATGATAACATTCATGTAAAAGTTATAGACAACTTTTATGTATAAAAGTTTATGCAATATTTATAATAACATTGAGAGAGAAAGACATTCCATATAATGTCATTCATCAAATAAAATTATTGATTAACATAGGTTAGTGTATGCTATTTATATTATACGAATATTCTCACCACTATAGTAACTGTTTTTGAACTATTCAAAAAGAGAATTTACAGTGCAAGAAATAGTAAATTTTCTGGAATAATCACTCATAATAATATGACAGCTGAAAAATATTTAATTTAAAGTTTAGAAAGATACAAAGTAAGTGGAATAAGAAACATCATGTTAGACTTGCTTATAAAACATAGTTGTAAGACGACATACTGTTTAAGATACTATTCATTGGAAATGATGAATTAAGCACCCCTTTATTAAAAAATGGATTTAACCCATTTCCAAGCAAACAAAGACCCATAATTTTAAATAGTAATAATATGACTTCCGAATAAACTGAGACCTGGCCGAACCCCAAATAAAACATTTACTTTTAAAAAATATCCCCAGAAGCGCCAAATTTTCCAAAGAAAGTGAAAAACAAAGTTTTTCTTAATATTGGGAAAAATATCTAAAGCAAATACAACTAAACGTGTATCAGAGGAACAAAGTTATTTGTCCGATTCGTCTGGGACTATTTCCTGAAACGCTGAATAATAAAAAAAGTGAATGCTAAAAAAACTGAGTGGACTTTGACCTTTGTTGCACTAATTCACACAAATTTTTCGTACAGATTGTTGACTCTCTCACTTCAAACTAAATCAATCAATTCTAAAACGTCACAAAGGCGGTCAGAATAAGTTGGAGATATTTGGCGACGATAATAATTGAAGCCATCGAAAAATCGATGTAAACGACCAGACTAACTCCTATACATAGAGTTAGTAAACCAGTTTGATCTTGCACACTTGCGATACGGTTTTGCTATCTCTATGATCCTGTACCGTCGACCTGTATTCGTATACTCTAGTCCGTGTAGGTAACTAAGCCTTTCGTTCCTCTGGGATTAATATTCGCCGAATGGGGTAACTCGAGCCCTGGAGGGTAACTTTGACCTAAGATTTCCAAGCTTATAACTTTAAATTCAATACGCTCTTTAAAAATGTGCTTGCACTTTTCCGTTAGTGGTAACTCTGCTTAAGTACGAGTAAAAAAATATTTGGCTAGAAAGTCAGTTACTGCGGTTTTACGTTTTTGCCAAAGTTAACCCATTTGATGGTACTAATCTTGCTTGGGAAGTTTAACTTGCTTGGGATTGTTAGACTAGCCACTCGAGATAGACAATGACTAGCATTAGCGCAAAGGTTACAGAAACTGAGATGGGTACCGCCTCATGGGGGCAAGGCTCGGGTAGACTAACTTTTAAAATGGTACGTTTGGGTGTATTGACGATGTGATCGATTGATTCACTTGGCAAACCAATTTTTTCATTGTTTTTTACCAGACAGCATCATCAGTTTATTCTAACCTCTTCAAATGGGAGCTCGACAATCTTACAGAGGGGGAACAAAAACCTGACACGTTTGTTCATTTGATTATAAACTCCCCGTAGACAAGAGCACTTGATGTAAAAAAAATGGCAAGTCCATTGGAGGACTCCCCCTGCGCTTCAGCTTTTTAGCACTTTACTGAAATTTGAAGTGTATAAGAAAAACCTTCCTGGTTGGACTTAACCCCCTTTTTACTTCTAGTGATTCACTTATGTGTGTCTTTTATACGAGGGGAGTAAAGTGGTA
>JAFNEN010002223.1:0-18400 GCA_019343175.1 Oedothorax gibbosus
TAACAAGATAACATTTTCGTTTCAAAATTTTTTTTCATTTCGATGTTATGTTGATTCTCATACTCTGAGAAAAAAGGCTAAGATGACAAAGCAATACTTCTGCGGAAGTTGTGATTAGAAAACTAATGCATTAGCTCTATATGAGACTGACAATCTATCTTAAACAGAAAGCTAATTTTCGAGTGGCAAATTAAATTTTCTTGCTAAGTTTGAATTGTAAATCACTCTGAATTTTTAAATAACAGAAAACAACATCACAATCGTTCCTCACAAGTAACCCAACTAGCGCCCGACTCAAGCAAGGGAGAAAGTGCTGCAAACAGGATTCCCCGCCTAATAATAAAGTCTTTTAGCGCATGATTGTCCCTCTTGCTCCTTTTGAATCGTTTCCATTAGGGCCTGTTGTCATGACAACAAATTCCATACCTTGTCATTTCATATAGAACCTTTTTACTTTCTTCCATTAAAATCCATTTTTGGCTTCTGTTGTACTTTTATCCATTTTGTTTATTTTTTTTTAGTATTTTTAATGTAGACGTTTTTTCTACTCCCTGCTTTGTTTTTGTCCGTTTTTAGAGTAATAATGTCCTACAAGGACCTAAACTTCTATAAGGCCCCGCGCATAGAGCTCAAATTTTAGTGATTTTCATGTTAAATTTTGTTACTCCTGAAACTTCAGTAAATTAGTATCATTTTCATTGTTTAGGGAGGTAAAAAGGTACAAATAAAGTGAGTGACCGGTGTTGTTGTTGAGAAGAACGGTGAATGATCAGAAGGTGGACATTTAATGAAACTAATCACAGCACAAACTACATAACAATAATGAATAAAGAATATTGTGGTTCAGGCCATCACAGGTCCTTTGGGCTTGAGAGTAGGAGCAAAAAGTGATGTTCGGTTCGAATCTCACTGGGAATGGATTTGTCCCGCCTTTATGATGCAGGGATTGGTTGAAAGAATATTTAAGAATTTATATTATTTGGTGAGAAATTTGATTGACAGAACTTTAGTTTTAGTTCGTAATTTTACAGGAATCGGGGGCAAAGAGAAGTACCGTGTGCAAAAGTTTTACTTCCCAAAAATGGGGTGCCGAAACAAAGAAAGTTAATGGAAGTTAAATTAAATAAGATTCACCACAAAAGCATTGAAACAGACAAGTTCAGCCGAACGAGCTAAATTAATGATATTTTAAAGTTTTTTAGGCTCTTAGCTTTAGAATTTGATTAGAGACATTGACCATTTTAGGAGCAATAGCATACAAAAGTTTACTTAGAAGGGCCCCTAACAATTTTCTTTGTCTATAGTCCATGTTCCTAGATAACGCCCCGTGTAAATAGTCTGTAAAATATTCAATGCCTAGTTAGAGCCATTTAAATGAAAGAAAAAAAATCCTATTGGATTAAGAGGGATTGTCAGTCTCATAGAGCTAATGCAATAATTTTCTAATCACAACTTCCGCAGAAGTATTGCTTTGTCATCTTAGCCTTTTTTCCCAGAGTATGAGAATCAACATAACATCGAAATTAAACAAATTTTGAAACGAAAATGTTATCTTGTTATTTAATTTATATATTTTAAAGTTTTAAAATGCCAAAAATTACAGCAGATGGCGACACTATTTTAAAACTTTATCAATTAATAATTAAATAACCGGATGTTATTTTCTATTCAATTTTGTTTTTAAATTGATGTTATGATGATTCCCATAACCTGGTGAAAATGGGATAACATGGCAAAGCAATTCTTTTGCAAAGTTGTGATTTGAAAACTTTTGCATTAGCTCTATAGGACTAGCAATCCCTCTTAACATAGACAGAAGACATCGGTTTGGAGACCCGACATCTGCTCCCATTCCCGGCCGCGGGTCTCAAACCAAAGTGCCTTCTTGTTAATCCAATGGAATTTTTTTAAACCATACTTCTCCAGCTGTATTGAATTTCTTTCTAACGGATTTTTTTAATATTTTAAATGTAGCTGGCCTACAGGTCTCTATAATCCCACTTTTTGAAATGTTTTGGAATATCTTGCGTGATATTGTTTATTAAAAATTAAAAAAAAATACTCGAACTTATTTCAAAAAGTGGTATTATAGAGACATGTAGGTCCAGCTACATTTAAATCTCATTCTTCGCGGGTTCGGGTCCGGGCATCGCCAAAATAACTGCCGACCTATAAACGGCCCGTGCAGCCAAAAATGTCTGACGAATAATACCCCGTGTGGAGGGAGTGCACGTTAAATATCCTTCAAAGTCCTAACGCTGCGTACGATGTCGCTGTATTAACGGTTGCTTTGGGTGCCTACTCAGGTGTCGGCTCGTCACTTGATTGTGGTTCTAAAATACGTCGCCCGTCGCCAATAGCCCTCATGTAGCTCTAGTGCGACGAGAATTCAGACTAAACCTAAACTTCTAGTAATTTTGTTTCACGGAGATTTTTTATCTTGATATAATAGAAGCAACAATCGTAAAAGGCTTTCTTTTATCTAAAATAAAAATAAAAAGTTGAATAAGACATTACCAGAAGATACAATTAAAAAAAAACATTAATTATATTAATATAAAGTTTAGTATATTGACAAATTTCTGTTTAGTTAATTATACTTTATTTAGGCTGTGTCCTGACATAAAATGCCACAAAACTTGGCGACTTGGCAGAGTCAGCCACATGCTATTGCATCACTTGGCGCCCTTGGCTGGCGCCAAGTTTTGTTGCATTTGTGGCATTTGATGTCGTAGTCAGGACACAGCCGTATGTCACTTTGGGTAAGGTAAGGTAATCGTTTCCGGCTGCCTATTTCTAGCCTCCTTCAGGAGCTTTAACACAGCCAATAACACCTCGTAATTTAGAACCCTGGTTTAGTGACGAGGTCGACACCTGAGCGGGCACCCAACGGAACTTCGAGCGACATCGTACGCTAACGCCGTCGGGACTTTGGACTCCACAGATTTAACGAGCACGTCTGTCCCTGTGTACTCGGGCCCATCCGTGATGAGGATTTTTCTACTATTTCCAGCACGGATCCGATTTATAGGATGACTGACAGTAGGTGGGATTCGAACCCCTGCAATCCTGAGAAGGTTGAATCTCTAGGCTGATGCCCTAACCACTCGGCCACGGACGGGCCATGTCACTTTTATTCAGGAGGCGGAGAGGCCCCGTAATATTAACGAATTGAAGTATTGCCGTCAGAAATTTCCGAGTTCTGCGCATAAAAAACCCAGTGCATTGTGGGATACATCTCTTATAGAAAAAACTGTCTGCTCTCTGTGCAGGTGTTCAGTCTGGTGTACTAGTTAGATGGAGAAAAAGTAAGATGAAGTTTCATTTTCAATGTTTTATACTTTTATAAACAAATATTTTGCATAAATATGTTGATTAAAGATAGACATGTCCTTCCTATTATAATATGCATGACCTATTATGATTGCAGTTTCTTACATTCAATTGTGCATTGTGGTTCAATTGTGCATTGTGTGTGATTTCAATAACGTTTGGTTTTAGGTTGTATATTTTTGGTTTATAGGTAAAATATATTTCCAAAATGTCCTGTGTAGCCTTTGGATGTTACAATAAATCTTCGAAGAATATTGCTGGTATTACGTTTCACAGGTAAATACACTTTTATTAAAATTAAACTTAGCTTTTGCATCACGTCCAAGCATTTATAAGTCTGTCATAGTAAATCCTTCTGTTTTGTGATTGTTGATTAAAGGAAGTCTATTATAATATGTTTGTAAAACTGATACTTATTTTTTAAAAATTAAGCTACGTCTTTTTGTAGCTATGTAGTTGCAGTATTGGCATGATTGTAGTTTTATACATTCAAGTGTGCATTGTGGTTTGATTTTTGGGTAATTCCATGTTAAATCAAATCATAAAATAATATTTTGGGCCTTGACCTCTTGAATTTCAATAACGTTTGGTTTTAGGTTGTATATTTTGGGTTTCGGTATATTATTTTGTATATATTTCTTATATATTTATATATTACTTTGGTTTTAGTTTATAGGTATTTAATCTATTTCCAAAATGTCCTGTGTAGCCTTTGGATGTTACAATAAATCTTCGAAGAAAATTGCTGGTATTTCATACTACAGGTAAAAACATCTTTTATTAAAATTAAACTTAGCTTTTGCATCACGTGCAAGCATTTATAAGTCTGTCATAATAAATCTTTCTGTTTTGTGATTGTTGATTAAAGGAAGTCTATTATAATATGTTTGTAAAACTGATACTTATTTTTTAAAAATTAAGCTACGTCTTTTTGTAGCTATGTAGTTGCAGAATTAGCATGATTGTAGTTTTATACATTCAAGTGTGCATTGTGGTTTAATTTTTGGGTAATTCCATGTTAAATCAAATCATAAAAAAATTTGGGCCTTGACCTCTTGGATTTCAATAACATTTGGTTTTAGGTTGTATATTTTGGGTTTTAGTATATTATTTTGTATATATTTCTTATATACATATATTGTTTTGGTTTATAGGTAAAATCTATTTTCAAAATGTCCTGTGTAGCCTTTGGATGTTACAATAAATCTTCGAAGAAAATTGCTGGTATTTCATACTACAGGTAAAAACGTCTTTTAGTAAAATTAAACTTAGCTTTTGCTACGTGTGCAAGCATTTAGAAGTCTGTCATAATAAATACTTCTGTTTTGTGATTGTTGATTAAAGGAAGACATGCCCTATATAACATATTTCTAAAACTGATACTAATTTTTGGCATGTATAATATAATAAGTTTTTCATTGCATTTTGAGAGACAAGCAAAAAAAAAACCGCACAATCACGGTTTTTAGGTAAGGGTCACCAAAGATTACAGAATAATTGGTGCGGCTACACGCAAAACATTGACCATCAATACAGAAATATAGCTGGCAACACTTTCAAGAAATTTGCAATATTGATGGCAACTTGGATATTTTGATGAAACATTGTTCGGCAATCATTGCAGGAAAGAGTTGACCATGTGTAATTGGGCCTATATGACCACATTGCAATATTATTTAATTATATAGTTTTCTAAATCCATATTTTGCTACTAGATCGTACCGGAACTTGATTATGGATTTATTGCATGGTTTAGTTTATTTAATTCATTTAAGTTAGGCATTTTTCATTTTGAGTTACGTATTTTAATTACATTTTAATCGCTAAATGTAAAAAAAGGTACTACTTTCACTAAAATGTTAAAATAAGAAGCATAGTAGAAGATTCGCCAATGGACTTGGCCCCTGTTTACATATAGCAATTCATTTGTTGTTAAAAATTATGAACAGCTAAATAGAGTTTTTTTTTCTGTTTTCTAAAAGTTTTCTTGTTACCAAATTTTAGGTTTCCAAAAGAGGAAATTTTAAGAAAAGAATGGGTAAAAGCTGTCAAAAGGGACAATTGGAATCCTTCAAAACACAGTGTACTTTGTTCAGAGCATTTTGAAGAATCGGATTTTGATAAATGTTCTACATTACGTGTTTATTTAATATAAACAGAAGTCTGCAAATGTTAATTTCTGTTTCATTAAAAACACTTTTTCAATGTGACTCAGTTCCTATTTTACTTTTTATTTTTTTGTTTATGTATAATCCAAGAAGGTAGAGCAAGTGATTTTAGATGGATTTTTTAATAACTAAATGGTTATTTTATAACACATATTTAAGTTCATTTGAAAGTTAGAGCTTATTCGTTTTCTAAATTAATTTTTAAAAACTATTGTGAAATTTAGGTGTTGCATGTTCGAATATACAGTCCTTGAAAATCTAGAAATATATCCTTGAATGCTTCATTTCGTTAATATTATAAGGCATACTTTGCAATTAAGACAAAACATTTTTTTTACAGTTGTGTTTGAGCAAAACCCACACATCAATGAATATATATGTAATAAATGGATTGTAATTAATTTTAATGGATAATTATTATATTTTAATTAATTTAAATGGATAATTAATTAGCTCCCATTAATTAAAATGGTGAAAATAGGTCTTGGCTCCTCCAAAACCAATTTATGGATCCGCCAATTATTAAACCAAGACGATCTTTCACACTCCATGCTTTCACCTCATTCGTCTGCATTACCGATCTTGAAAACCGAAACTCATTATGCATCCCAAGATGCAATGCGGCGTTGGCTTCTTTTGTGCGCTACTGCGCAGGTACTGGGGCCTCTCCATACCCCTCTCTCCTCCCTGCTTTTATTAAGTTGAGTTTTATACGTTTGCGGATGTCTATTTCTACCCTCCAAAGAGCTTTAACGCAGTCAAATTTGCCTGGTAATTTAGAACTCTGTTTAAGTGACAAGGTCGAAACCTGAGCGGGGACCCAACGGAACTTTGAAAGACATTGTACGCTTACGTCGTCGGGTCTTGTGAGTTGTGACTCCACGGATTTAACATGTACGTCTGTCCCAGTGTAATCGGGTAAATCCGTGATTAATAGGGTACTTGACTGCATCGCCAAAATACCTTCCAATATTATTTAAATTATAGTTGAAAGTTAAAAATAACAAATGCATATAATTTTTTTGCAAAATAAATCTTTAAATCATAAAAAAATCATTTTAAAAAGGCATTTTTTCACGTGATCATCACGTGATCACAAACACAACGCTTTGGGTGACGTCACTAGTAACTATAAACAAACCGGCGTGATGTTTTTTGTTTTCTGATTAAACTTGATTTAATCTAATTTACTCTTGAAATAATAAATATTGAGATAATGTAAGGCTTTTTACAGAAGCGGATATTTCAAATTTGCCTAAAATCGATTCCAATGTGGTGTTTCAAAGTTTGTTTATAGTCACTAGTGACATCACAGATACCACGTGACAGCCAGGAAGCGTTTTCGGGAGTGATTTTTCGTCCTAATTTTAAAACTCATTTTTCTACCTTTTTATGGGGTATTATTTGAAAAAAAGAAAAAATACGGGTCTAATATTTTTAGCATAAGAATATTTTAAGCCAATAAAAAAAATTTAGTCAAGTACCCTATTGTAGATTTTCCTTCCTTACTATTTCCAGTGGATATCCGATTTATAGGATGACTGGTAGTAGTTAAGATTAGAATCTCCGCACTCCTGAGAAGGTTCAATATCAAGGCTGACGTCTTAACCACAAAGCCGAAAGCCCTTACATTGGTTTACTAATCTATAGCTTATTTTCATGCCTGTGGATCTGTTACTACTTATGGACTTGGTTGGTTGACATATATTTTCAGGCTTGTGTGCTTGGTCAGAGACCCGCTTATAAACCTTCGTCAAGTCAGACAGACACACACAACACACACACACACACATAAGTGACAGATGCTGCCATCTATCGCCATCTCCACAATTTAGACATGTTCCTGAAGGGGAGGGAAATAGTCTCCAGTGACCTGTACCCGTGGGTAACTGCGCCATGACCGCCCACAGGACTTTACGGACCCACAGATTTAACGAGCAACGTACTCCGCATATACTCGGTGGGTCTTCAGTGGTATCGGGACTCGATCGCGGGACCTTCCGATTCCGAGAACGAGGCCTTAACCACTAGGCTATCCACGGCTCTACCACTTACGAACTTCAAATTGAGTTAGTCGTAGACTTGATTGAATGATTAGTTCGCTTTTGTTTAAAAAAAAAAGTAGATGGATACAAGTTTAAAAGTTTTGGTAGAATTTACGTCACACTACAGCTGCACACTAAGGTGGGTCGATTATTATAGGGTACTTGACAGTACGCTAAAATACCTTCCAATATTAATTAAATTATAGTTTGAACCCAAAAATAACAAACGTATATATTTTTTTACAAAATAAATCTTTAAATAATTAGTAAAAATCATTTTAAAATGGCTTATTTTTCATCGGTACGTCACGGGATCACAAACACGTCGATTTGGCTGACGTCACTAGTATGTATAAACAAACCGGTGTGATGTTTTTGTTTGTAATTAAACTGGTTTTAATCTAACTTACTATTAAAATAAGAATTATATAGATAATGGGTGGAGTTTTACAGAAGCGGATAGTTCCAATTTGCTTAAAGTAGATTCCAAAATGGTGTTTCAAAGTTTGTTTATAGTTACTAGTGACATCATAGATACCACGTGACAGCCACAAAGCGTTTTCGGGAGTGATTTTTCGTCCTAATTTTAAAATTCATTTTTTCTCCTTTTTATGGGGTATTTGAAAAAAAGAAAAAATACGGGTCTAATATTTTTGGCATAAGAATATTTTAAGCCAATAAAAATATTTAGTCAAGTTCCCTATTCCTTTCTAGCATTCCAGTTTTTTAGAATTTTTTTGTTGAAAAAAGTGACATCAGGGCAGAACCCTATCTTTAACAAATTGTTTTCCATCAGTGTGCATGTCTGTCCTTTTGTCTGTTCATCTATCTGTCCATTTAAATCCGTTCTAAATTTCAAAATTCTTTTTTTTGGATTGAAAGGTACAACATTATTACTATATTTATATTTTTTGTCCATTTGTCTAACCATTTCTTCCAACTTTCCGCTCCCGCTTCAATTTCCGTTCTAACTTTTCGATTTTTAAAATTTATTTTTGTTTAAACAAATTTTTATCAACTTCTTGCCATCTTGCCTGTTTAAAATCAAAAATTTAAAAGGGATAAGACACATAAAAATGAATATAAAATCTAATTGGACCCAAAATTTATATAAAAATACAGTTGAAGTGTTTAAGATCAGTAGATCTCTTCTAATTTCTTAGAAAATACACATGACAAAACCAAAGAGTTCTATAGTAGGGTAGAGGAACGACTCGTACTGAGCTGCCATCGGCAGCAATGGCTCACTACGGAGCCCGAATAGAGTGGCAAAAGTGCTAGTTAATTTAAAATTTTGATACTGAGAAAAGAAGTACGCCCAGGGCAAAGGCGGGAATCGAACCCGCACCTGTTACAGAGCGCGGACTGCTAGTGTTATGGCCTGCGATCCAAACCACTCGGCCTTCGGGCCCCACATGCCACCCTATATTGTCTCTACGTTGGTCCATGTTGCTGTTGCCAGGTTCAGTCTCTACCATATTATAGAACTCTTTGGACAAAACAGCAAAGATTTATCGTCTATATTTCTGAGATTAGCCAATCGACAGCTATTTCCTCCGGGAAATATTTTTCACTTTTCTATTGACATAAACTCATTAATTTTCCGATTGGTTTTTCTTCCGTTTTATTTTTCGTTTTATTTACTTACAGTTGAGTTCTTTCATTCCATATTTTTTTTATCCTTTCACTTTTCATAAGTAAATAAATTTCATAAGTGAAAATCGAAATTTTCATTTCCGATTTTTTGATTTCTCTGTCTGTGGAAAGAATCCGTTATTTGATTTTTTTAAATAATTATTTTAGGTATTTTTTTTAACCTTTCAGTTACTTAATATGATATATAATAGACCGAGAGCCCAGGGCCCCCAGACCTAAGTCACTTTCTAAAGGATGAAATGTATCGGATTAGGTTCGGTTTTCATTTACTTTTAGTATATGCATACCCGCTAGAGTGAACCGACGGCCAATTTACAGGTATCGGGTGCAAAAAGTAGGTAAATTATAAGTTAACTTAAGTCATTTTCTCAAGGCTGATTTTTACGTATGTTTTAGAAAATAATGTTAAGAGTTAATAATAAATTTCCCAGACACTTTCCGTCGGCCGAAACTTTTCCCAGACGCTTTAAACGTCTTTATCAAGTTCAGACTTTGTTTCACGCATCTGGCGGCGTGAGATGGCGCTACAATCGTCCTCGGACGACGAGAAGGGGAAGTTAAGCAAAAAATAACTATGTGTGTATTGGAGAAGTGGTTGGTTGGTTGGTCGATTGACATATATATTCCGGTTTGTGTGCTTGATCATTGGAGATGTGAAAATGTTGTAAGCTAAAGACAGCTATGGTTACTTGTTTATTAATTTATTTTCTAATTAAACGAAAATTTAACTAACCAACCCCTTATCCAATACACACATAGTTCTTTTTTGTTTAACTTCCCCTTCTTGTCGTCCGAGGACGATTGTAGCGCCATCTCACGCCGCCAGATGCGTGGAACAAAGTCTGAACTTGATAAAGACGTTTAAAGCGTCTGGGAAAAGTTTCGGCCGACGGAAAGTGTCTGGGAAATTTATTATTGACTCTTAACATTATTTTCTAAAACATACGTAAAAATCAGCCTTTAGAAAATGACTTAAGTTAACTTATAATTTACCTACTTTTTTATACCGGTAAATTGGCCGTCGGTTCACTCAAGCGGGTATGCATATACTAAAAGTAAATGAAAACCGAACCTAATCCGATACATTTTATCCTTTAGAAAATGACTTTGGTCTAGCTGGGGGCCCTGGGCTCTCGATCTATAAGGTAATGAGAGCACATTGAAGAAGAAGAGCACGAATATTGGTCCGTCTGTCTGTCTTAAACCACTCTACAACTCGAACTAAAAGAGCTAAGTACTTTAAATTTGGTACACGAGTTTCAATAGTTCAATAGGTTTCATAGTAGGTCAATAGGTTTCATAATAGGTTTCCAAGAAGAACACGTTTGTGTAAAGCGTACAAAATTGAAAGTCGTGTTGTGTTTGACACCCCTAGTTTTTTTCTTCTTGGTTGGTTGGTTGACATATATTCAGGTTTGTGTGCTTGGTCAGAGACCCGCTGTAATGTAGTAGCGTGATCAGGAGACCACCAACAACCAAACACAACAACCACCAACGATGACAAGTCGATTTACCAAGCATTAACGTTTCAATTTTATTAGAAATCAATTTAGATTTTAAAAAAAACATTTAAACAGGTTCCTTCTTAATCAACCTCACGTCCATTTCGGACAAGCTCTCTATTCGTCCATAACATCCAGTTCCAAAAAATAGCTCTGTTCGTTCCGTTTCGGCGGGGAACTTCTGGAGTGGCCGCTAGAGGGCCACGGATCAGGTACGTTACAGGACTCCTCCTCCCCTGGGGAAACTTTCGAAGAATGAGAAAGTTTATGATTAGTGTTCATACATAAGTTATGTAATTGTTCCAGGAACCTAGGCAAGTGCCAAACAAAAATTATCAATCCCCAGTGTCGAAAAAAACTAAATTTAAAATATACACATGAAAAGCAATAAATGTTAGTATGAATAGAAATAAATGCAAAAAGCATTAAATTGGGCACATGCATACAATTTTTTTTTAGAGAGTGTGGATCCGGCTCAATCCATCTGCATTTTGGTGCAGTTTTCCCTTTCGATGAATAACTTCAAAATTAAAAGGTTGCAATATTAGTGACCATCGCATTAAACGTGCGTTAGAACTCGCGTGAGTATTCAGCCACACTAAAGGATTATGATCAGTCACAATTTGAAAGAAATTCCCATCGAGATAACACTTAAGTTTTGAAACTGCAAAGATGATGGCGGCACACTCTTTCTCACTGACACTATATCGTTTTTCAACACTGGTAAATTTCTTGCTTAGGTATATAATAGGGTGTTCTTCAGTTTCATTGTCTGCCAACTGGGACAAAACTACTCCCATTCCTTGATCTGACGCATCAGTTTCAACTATGAACGGTTTTTGGTAGTCTGGTGAGTACAGCACAGGATAGTTACAAAGACAGTTCTTTAGCTTGTCAAATGCTTCCTCACATTCTTTAGTCCACGTAATAGGTCCTTTTCTAGCTTTCCCTTTTAAAGAATCAGTTAAAGGAGCAGCAATCGACGAAAACATTGGAATGTATCGGCTATAGTAACCGGCTAACCCTAAAAAGGCACGAACTTCAGTTTTACTTTTAGGTGGGCTAAAGTTCTTGATCGCCTCAATTTTTAGTTCGGCTGGCTTCCTAAGACCTTGTCCAACAATATGTCCAAGATACTGCACTCGCGCTTGAGCAAATTTACATTTTGAAGGCTTGATGGTTAGACCCGCCTTTTCTATTCTTTTCAGCACTATATCGACTTGTTTTAGATGTTCAGCGAAACTGTTCGAAAAATCGCTATGTCATCGAGGTATGGAACTGCGTACTCTTCGCATCCCTCTAGAAGTTGATATACCATCTTACTAAATTCGTAAGGAGCATTCTTTAGACCAAATGGCATCCTTAAGGGTTTATATGTGCCAAAGTTAGTCACAAATGCTGCCAGTCTTTGGGCTCGCTCAGTGAGGGGAATTTGCCAATAGCCTTTAGACAATTCCAACACTGTTATGTACTGAGCAGAAGACACTATTTCAATTCTTTCTTCTATATTTGGAAGAGGAAAGAACTTTGTTTTTGTGATCTTGTTCAAGTTCCTATAGTCAATGCAAGGCCTCGGATCCTTACCAGGTGCTTCTACAAGAATCATTGGTGAAGTACAATCTGAAAAACCAATTTCTATGATTTTCAGATCCAGCATCTTCTGTATTTCGGTTTTCAGAATTGCATTTTGTCTTGGCGATGTTCGATAAGGCTTTGAAAGGATGGACTGTTCTTCGCTAAGTTCAATGTCATGCATGACAAGTTCGGTTTTTCCTGGGACGTTTGAAAAACACTTCATATATTTCCAAATTAGGTTCTTCATTTGAGCGATTTGGTCCTCATTCATGTTTGAACTTTCGCCGTAATCTTGAAACATCTCTTCAAGGTCCAATATATTTGGGTTAGAGTCCACACAAGGTATTTCCATTTGTTCCTCGTCATTTTCTCCTTCTAGATCACTTATCAAATAATTTATTTCTTCTGGTCGTTTATAGTATGATTTCAGCATATTCACATGATACACCTTTGTAGTGGCTTTTTCACCAGGCAACTGCACAACGTAATTGGTTTCAGAGAGTTTTCTTAGGATTGTTCCAGGACCTGTCCAATGTGGGCTTAACTTGTTGCTTTTAAATGTAGCAAAAATCAGTACTAGGTCTCCTATTCGAAATTCTCTTTTTACTGCCCTCTTGTCGTACCAAGTCTTATTCTTTTGCTGGCATTCTTCCATCTTTGATATTGCTAGTTCTTGACAGCGCTTCATTCGATTAATCAAAGAGAAGACATATTCAGTCACTGGCTCACCTTCCGTTTCTTCCACGTCCAACCATTTTTCATACAGCAGAGTGAGAGGCGTTCGAAGATTCTTGCCATGCACCAGTTCAGCAGGAGTAAATCCAGTGCTTTCATGGGTAACAGTTTCTTAGGGCAAACAGAGCTGGATATATTGCTTGCTCCCAATCACTCCCAGACTCCAAGCACAACACCTTTAAGACTCTTTTAACTGTTCGATGAAATCTTTCAATTGGATTACTTTGTGGATGATAGACAGAACTGTGAACTACTTTTATTCCGAATTTCTCGAGAAAAGTTGTACTGAGTGCGCTGGTAAAAGAACTTCCTTGATCTAACTGCAAAACCTTTGGAAATCCCATCCTACTAAAGATTTGCAATAAGGCGTCAACAACAGTCACAGATGTTATATCTTCTACTGGGACGGCATCAGGATATTTGGATGATAGGCACATCGCAGTCACAGATATCTTTTTCCACTTGGAGTGACTGGCAAAGGTCCACAAGCATCGACATTTATCTTGGAAAAAACTTCTTGAATCACTGGAACTATCTTCATAGGAGCCTTCTTTTTGTCAAAAGGTTTTCCAACGCGTTGACATCTGTCACAGCTTCGAACGTAGTCTTCGATTTCTTTATAACACTGGGGCCAAAAGAAGTGTCTGGAAAAGATGTCTTTCGTTTTTGTCACTCCTAAATGTCCCGATGTCCCTCATGACAAAAGGCTTTCAAGTCATTTCGATACTTTTTAGGCACAACCAGTAGCAGTCTCTCCACTCCTGTCTTGTCCATCTTTCTCTTCACGAGTATTCCATTTTCTATTTTACCAATTCCACCAAAGGTTTCACCTGAAATTTTCTTGCATTTTTTCCCAAAGCGATTTCGCTCAGGGCATTCTTTTGTTGACTAAGAAAGTTTTGGAATCTCTTTCACACGCCAAGCCCTCATAGTTACTTCTTTGGGTTTGAAATGAAAACAGATCACCCCTCATCAATTTTTATTTCGTCATTCTCGTTTTCCTCTTCGTCCACGACTTCTCAATTATGTCTCCGACAGCTTGCTCTTGTTCTGCTTTACTTTTTTGGGAGCTCTTGTTTCTATAGCGTTAATCTGGTGAGGAACATCTCATTCTTCATTTTCCCAACCCAAGGGCTGCTTTTTGGGTTCCCAACCCGATACCTCTTTATCTAACGGGCAGGGAACGACAGCTGCTTTATAATGACGTGTCCAATCTCTCCCTTCAGCTCCACTTTCTATTGCCAAGGGTAGCAAACTGGAAATTCGCCCCAATGGTTGTTTAAAACCCAAAATTTTCTCTCCGGTTAACATTTCAGGAGTGATGCGGTTGGGCACACAACATCGATGCTGGTTCCAGTATCTCGCAAAATAGGCATAATGAATCCATTGACTCAGCCATGAAGGTATATTGGTGACAAACATCTTCGTCTCCTTTCTTTAAAAGACGGTTGATGTCTGAAGTTTCCTACGGTTTCTTCATCAAGGGAAAAGCCCAGGCCTTAGAATGTTCAGTAGAATACAACGAAACCCCGTGGTTTCCTGCGTTTTTCGAAAGCTTCATTATTTTTTACTTCTTTCATTTTCAACCTCTCAACCCCTTGGTTCTTTAGAGGGGCCTTTTGTTTCAGATTGATTTTTACCTCTCCATGGTTTGAAAGATTTTTCTTTGATGGGAATGTCTTCTTTTCATGACAGCCCTACGTTTTCCGTTTCATCCATTTTCTGCGACCCTTTCTGGATTTTTCATCTGGGTCCACTCATCGATAAAATGATTTTTAATTTTCCAAACTGGTCTTCCGCTTCACTTGTTCGGGAACAAAATAAAATTTGCACAAATCTTAAAAGGGTGCTCACTTCTAACCCTCTTATCCATTCATAGAAATAATTTTTCAACTCGAACAAAAAGTCTTCCCCAAGTTCCCTCCGGTCCTTTATTTTGATTATAAAAACAGTTTACGGAACTTTTTTTTTGGGCTTAGTTTGAATCTTCAGAAGTACCTTCTTAACACGCTCGTAATCTTCGTATGTTTCTTCCGGTTCTGGGAGCGATGAGTTGGGCCATTTCCATTGGCAAGAGTTCCCTTAGATGAGACACCATGCTTTTTCTGGAAAGTCCAAATTCTCTTTGCTGTTCTTTTCGAAAAGGGACTAAGTCAAGCTGATATCAGATTTGGAGTAATTTTCGTCACCCGATGGTTTATATCTTCTCTGTGTCTTGGAGCCTGTTTAAATTTCCATTTTTTCTCCAATTTTAATTTCGAGAAAAAATTTATTTTCCGACTCCTGTTTTTTCTAGAAACAATCGATGCTCTTTTAGTTGTCTCGCTCTGACCCTTTCATCTTCTTCTTGTGCCTGTCTTCTGGTCCTTTCATCTTCTTCTTGTGCCTGTCTTCTGGTCCTTTTTGTCTGCCCTTTCCCTTTTCCCAAACTTTCTCGACAGCAGTTTGAAGAAACGACTCAACGAATCTAGTTCATAATGTACACACCTTTATGGCTTCTTTCAAGTTAAAACTGTCGCATTTGCTCTATTTCAATGTTCATCTCAGGGGGCTAAATTTAATAAGTCCACTTTTTCGACACTTTCCCAAATTGCCATATTATAAAAAAATAATTAACTCTTTACCTATCAAGATATTGAAAGCCTATTAAATATTTGAGACAAATCCACACTCTCGTAAAGGACTTCATATAATATTACTTTTTTTTAATAAAATATCTTATTCACAAAAAAAAGTATAAATTTTCTTAAACATAAACTTTATAAATAATAAATTTCTTTTTAAAAAAAATAAAAAGGTTTAATTTGATTTTTAAAACAAGCAATTTAACATAAGCCTTCTTAAAAAAAACCTTTTTTAAATTTTGTCATATCTTTTTTTTAAAAACAAAAAACAAGTTTAATTTATTTTTTCAAGCATTTAATAAAAACCCATTAACGCTATAAATTCCCCAAAAAAAGTTTCGATTGCATAAAAACACACTTTGGGGAAAAAAGCGAAAATAAATAAATTTATTTGCGATAAATTTATTCTAAGATATGTTCAAATTTTAAAATTTTTATGCAAGAAATAAAAATCACTTTTTGACAACATCCTCCCTTTTGCATTCAATATTCAATAACAAAAGATTTTAAAAAAATGAATACACAAAATTTTTTTCCATAAAATAAAATAGATATTTTTAAGCACACTCAACAATTGTTTTTTTTTTTCTTACTTAAAAAAAACAGCATCAAAAAAAAATACCATCTTTATTTTAACCACAGGAAATAAAATTCGAAATACGAACCCTTTAATAACCTAAAAAAAAAAAGCTTCGTCTTCGATATTTTTTTTAGTCAAACAGGAACTTTACTCAAACCCTTTTCTGTCCGCCATTTTTGTCCACGACATATTTTTTTTAAAACCAAAAAAAAATTAACTCAGATTTTTTAAACAGTATAATTTGTTTTTACAAAACAAATTTTTGATAAGAAAAAAAATATTTTAATAAAACCCAAATATTTTTTTTTCCCCCGAAATTTTTTTAAAAGGGTTTCTTCAAAAAAAAATTATTCCCTTTAATACACTAAATTTATTATTTTTAACGCTATCAAAAAATTGATAAACCAATAATTTTTTTTTAACAGTATATTATTTTATACTTTTCAAATGTATGCAAAAAAATTTTTCCAAGATTTTAAACCGTGCTATCATTCCTTTGAATCACAAAATTCTTAAAAATTTTTTTTTTTTCGTATCAAAACATCTTCCCCAACAAAATTCTTACGCTCAAAGTAAATAGATTTCAACAATTAGATAGACTTAATGCTTTTAAAATTTAACAAATTTAAAAAAAAAATTTTCCAAGCAAATAAAGTATTTTAGCATACACAATTGTATCCGAAATTTTTTTTTTTTACCAAAAATGGCGTCTTCCAAAGAATTTTTACCACATTACTAATATTATATCGATACATAATTGTTTTTAGAGTATTCATACACAACTTTCTGTTTATCATATCAAACAACTCAAAACTTAATTTCCAAGGGATTAATTGCACCTTAGTAAGTTTTTTATAAGAGTTAAACGGGTTTATTTTTGTTAGATACCAAAACTATATTTTCATAAACAGAGTTTTGTATTGGACATTTCAATTACCCACTATTTGCTCGACACTGGTGAACGACAAAAATTTGTATAGAGGCACTTACCCGGAATGCACGAATTGATTTTGCATCCCACATAGTGCACCAGAATCATCTCCTGTATGTAGTAGGTGATCAGGAGCACCACCACAACCACAAAACACAACAACACCACGATGACAATTCGATTTACCAAGCAATTAACGTTTCAATTTTATTAGAAATCATTTGAGATTTAACAACATTTAAACAGGTTCCTTCTTAACAACTCACGTCCATTTCGACAAGCTCGTTCTCTTCGTCCATAACATCCAGTTCCAAACATAGCTCTGTTCGTTCCGTTCGGCGGGAACTTCTGGAGTGGCCGCTAGAGGGCACGGATCAGGTACGTTACACCGCTTATAACCCTCGTCAATTAAGACGACACACACAACACACACAAGTGACAATGCTGCCATCTATCGTCCCTCCGCATTTAGAACATGTCCCTGAAGGGGAGGGAAATAGTCCTCCCAGGGACTTTACCCGTGGGGAAACTGCGCCCCAAGGGGAAAAAATTTCGACCCACAGATTTAACGCAGCACGTACTCCGCATATACTCGTGGTCTTCAGTGGTATCGGGACATCGATCGCAGGACCTTCTCCGATTCCGAGAACGAGGCCTTAACCACTAGGCTATATCCACGGCCTTTCTTCTTTATTAATATTTTTTCTCCTATTTTTTCTCTTTTGAATAGTGGAATTTCACTTCCAATTACACTGTAAAACTTTGGCTGAATGTTAGGGCGATTTCACACTTGGCGACACGACACCGATATGTATCGGGTCCGATTCTGCGCCCGAGATTGTATCGTCCGTTATACGCTTTTTCACAGACCCGATATTTTTGCTCCCCGATAACGATAATTTATCTCTCATTGCTTTTGTTTTGCTTTCGCCGACTTCACATCTGTTTTTTGAGCTTGTCGTCCTTCCTTTCTTCTAATATTTTTACTAATGGCCCGACAAAATGCTTGGCATTATCACAAATTACGTCTGCTTTCTCTTAACTATTTTTTCGATGAGCACAGTAAAACAGGAACCTTTGAGTATATATTGTACCATCTACAAGATCATATAAAAAAAAAAAAGACACTCATAGAGGATGAGCATTCCCGGCCCAACGAAATGCTTGCGATTACTTTAAGGTGTTCTAAAAAAATTCATTTTTACTGCGATAAAAAAAAATTGTCTTACATAATTCTTCCAGTATTTTGTA
>JAFNEN010002224.1:0-17324 GCA_019343175.1 Oedothorax gibbosus
AAAAAGTTAAAAATTGGGTTTGGGGTCTAGCTTTCTAAAAAAAAAAAAATTTTTTAAATCCGATGATTAAAACCCCCTTTTTGGAAGGGGGGTAAGAACAGACAAACGGATAGACAACGGACGAATCGAACAGACAGACAACGAACAGACAGACAGATGGCAGACATTTTGGCATAAACCCCCAAATTTTAAACCTACAGGATTTAAAGACTAAAAATTTTAATTTCAATGCTAATTCAAGGGGAAAATTTTGCCACAGTGTAATTTAGCCACCGGGAAGTACAACAGACGGAAAAAAGGGAGAAAATTGGGTATTGGGTTTTGTTTCTAAAAAAAAAAATTTTTTTAATCCGATTTTTTAAACCCCATTTTGGAAAGGGGGGGGGAGGGGGGGCAGGGAATCGACCCCCCTTTTCAAAACCCCCTTTTTTTTTTTACCAAATTTCTTTTTTAATTAAAAAATTAAAAAAAGAATTTTATAAAGAACTAAAATCCCCCACTTTCCTGTTAAAAAAATTTTTTCTGAAGTTCTAATGGGGAAAAAAAAAATAGGTTCCAAATAAAATCATCAAAGCCGTTTCTAACTGGGTTTATAACTTAGAAAAAAACGAAAAAGCCCGCTAAAAAAATTAAAAATTCTAAAAGTCAAAATCAACTTTTTCCTTATATCTTTCCCCCCCCTTAAAAAAAAATTTTAAAATTTTTCGTCTGTCGCGATTTTTTTTTTAGTTCGAAGAAAAATTTAAATTTTTAATAAAAAAAAATTTTTTAAACCTCCAAACTCATTAAAAAAAAAAAATTTAAAAAATTAAAATAAGCATTTTTTTTTCCAATTTCCCTTGCCGCTTTCGGGGAGATAATTAATGAACAAAAATAAATTGTGCTACTTTTATACGTCTTTCCAAATGTTTCCCTAAAAAGTTTTTTTTGCTTAAATTGTTTAAAAAAATAAAGTTTTCATCCATTGTTGTTTTTGGAATTGTTTTAAAAAAGACTCAAATTTTTCAAGCTTTTTAAGGGGAAAAATTCCCCCAAAGATGTAATTTTTTTCCGTCCTCGTACGACGACGGAAAAAAAATATGAAATTTTGGGGACTGAGGTCTAGCTTTTAACAAAAAAAAAAATTTTTAAAACCCCAGGGATAAAACCCCTTTTGGAAGGGGGGTACGGACAACAGACGGCGGAAAACAGACGACGGCAGACAGAGGGGGCGGGGCAGACAATGGACATAAACCCATTTCAAACCCTCAGGATTTAAATGACTAAAAAATTAATTTCAAAAGAAAAATTAAAAGGGGAAATTTGCCGACGATAGTAATTTATGTCCGCCGGGCTACAGACGACGGAAAAAATTTTTGGAAATTTGGGTTCTGAGGTCATAGCTTTTTAACAAAAAAAAATTTTAAACCCGGGTGATTAAAAACTTTTTTGGAAAGGGGGTCGACAGACAAAAAAGGGGGGGCAGAGGGGGCAGCCCAGAACGGGGCAGCCGACAGTTTTCAACCGCATTTCAAACCTACAGTGATTTAAATGATTTTAAATTAAATTTCTTTTCAAATTTTAATGGGAAATTCCCCGGGGCGATAGTAATTTTGTCCGCCGGGTACAACAGAGGGGCAAAAATAGAAAGGGGGGGATCTGAGGTTTTTAGCTTTTAACAAAAAAGAATTTTTAAAATCCTTATTAAAACCCGTTTTTAAGGGGGGGGGGAGGGACAGACGGACAACGGAAAGCGGACAGACAGACAGCCCCCGACAGACGGCAGACGGACAGAGGGGCTCGACCCCATGTCAAACCACTTTTTTTTTTTTTTTAATTCTTTGAATTAAAAAAAAAAAGTAGGTAAAAAGAAAAATTATTGACATGCGGTCGTTTCCCCTTGTCTGTCTGCCCGTCCGTCCCCCCCCCTTCCCAAAAAACGGTTCTAATCATGGGATTTTAAAAAAAATTTTTTTTTAAAAAGCTAAACCTCAATCCCCCTTTTATACTTTTTCTCTGTTTTTACGCCCCGGGCGGACAAAAACTACTACTGTCGGCGAATTTCCATTAATTAGCTTAAATTTTCAATTTGGTCATTAAATCAGTAGGTATTGAAATGGGTTTGATGTCCAACTGTTGTCCAGGGGCTGTCTTTCGTATGTCGTCTTTCGTTTTTGCCTCTGTCTGCCCCCCTGTCTGTCCGTTTGTCGTCGTCTGTACCCCCCTTCCAAAATCGGTTAATCATCATCTTAAAATTTTTTTTTTTTTAGAAAGCAACCTCAGATAAAAATTTTTCATACTTTTTCCCCGCTGTCTGTACGTCCGGACGGAAAAATCTACTATTGGGGAAAAATTTCCCTTGAATTGCATTGAAATTCAATTTGGTCATTTTAAATCCTTTCCCAAAAAACAATGGCATGAGAAATTTTTTAAACATATTTGAACAAAATAATATTTTATGATCGTTTGGAATGACGTCATAAAATGTAGAAAAATTTTTTTTTTTATTTTTTATTAATTTACCAAAAAGCGGGAAAAGGATACTTTTGCATCAATTATCTTAGTTTTAATTTACATTTCTTGTTTTTTAAGCAGTTCGGAGTGTTTCATTCTTTTTTATTAAAAAAAATTTTTTTCGAACTACAAAAAAATCACGAGCGATGATAAAAATTTTAATTAATTTCGAAGAATATTAAAGGGAAAATAGTGATTTTTGGGGTTTAGAAGTTTAAATTTTGTGGGGGCTGTGTTTCGTTTTTTTTTCTAAAGTGTAAATTTAGTGTAAAACGGTTTTGATGTTTTTCCCCTTTGGAACCCAGTTTTTTTCCGATTAGAATTCAGAAGTTTTTAAGTAACGGGGAAAATAGGCTATTTAGTTTTTATAAAACTTCTTGTTAGCCACTTTCTTTTTTTAATTCGAAAAAATTAAAAAAAAAGAAAAATTTTGGTTTGACATGGGGTCGAGTCCGTCTGTCCTTGTCTGTCTGCCGTCCGTCCCCCCCTTCCCAAAAACGGTTCTAATCATCGGATTTAAAAATTTTTTTTTGTTAGAAAACTAAACCTAATACCCAATTTTTATATTTTTTTCCGTCTGTCGTACGCGGAAAAGGCCCAAAAAAACTATATTGTCGGCGTTTTCCCCCTTGAATTTGCTTAAAAATCAATTTGAGTCATTTAAATAAAATGAAAATATGAAATGGGGGTCGATGTCCATTTCTGTCTGCCCCCTCTGTCTGTCTTTTCTTTTTTGTCTGTTGTTGTCTTCCGCCTTTGTCCGTTTGTCTGCTTTGGGACCCCCTTAAATCGGTTCAATCATCGGGTTAAAAAATTTTTTTTTTTTTAGAAAACTTGCCTCAGTCCAAAATTTAAAATTTTTTTTCCGTCTGTCTTTTTCGTCCGGACGGACATAAATCTACTATCTGTCGGCGAATTTCCCATTGAATTAGCATTGAAATTCAATTTTGAGGTCATTTAAATCACTGTAGGTATTGAAATGCGGTTGATGTCCAACTGTCTGTCTGTCCATCTGTCTGTCTGTTCGTATGTCTGTCTGTTCGTATGTCTGTCCGTCTGTCTGTCCGCCTGTCTGTCCGTTTGTCTGTCTGTCTGTACCCCCCTTCCAAAATCGGTTCTAATCATCGGATCTTAAAAATTCTTTTTTGTTAGAAAGCTATGACCTCAGATACCCAACTTTCATACTTTTTGTCCGTCTGTCTGTACGTCCGGACGGACATAAATCTACTATCTGTCGGCGAATTTCCCATTGAAATTAGCATTGAAATTCAATTTTGAGTCATTTAAATCACTGTTGCCAAATCAACAATGGCATGAGAAACTTTATTTAAACATATTTGAAGCAAATAATATTTTCATGAATCAGTTTGGAATGACGTCATAAAATGTAGAACAATTTGATTCTTTGATTATTCATTAATTATCTACAAGAAGCGGCAAGGCATACTTTTGCATGCAATTATGCTTAGTTTAATTTACATTTCTTGTTTTTTTAATGCAGTTCGGAGTAGTTTCATTACTTTTGTTATTAATAAATATTATTCTTCGAACTACAAATAAATCACGAGCAGATGATAAATAATATTTAATTAATTTGCGAACGAATATTAAGGAACATAGTTGATTTTGGCTTTTAGAAGTTTAAATTATAGCTGGGTGCGGTGTTTTCGATTTTTTTTCTAATGTGTATAAATCTAGTGTAGAAACGGCTGTTGATGATATTTACTTAGGAACCTAGTTTTTTTCCGATTAGAACTTCAGTAAGTATTTAAGTAACAGGAAAGTAGGCAATTTTAGTTCTTTATGAACTTCTTGTTTTAATTCTTTCGAATTAAAAAAAGAAAAGTAGGCTAAAAATCGAAACCAGCACCCAGCTATAATTTAAACTTCTAAAAGCCAAAATCAACTATTTTCCTTAATATTCGTTCGCAAATTAATTAAATATTATTTATCATCTGCTCGTGATTTATTTGTAGTTCGAAAGAATAAATATTTATTAATAACAAAAGTAATGAAACTACTCCGAACTGCATTAAAAAACAAGAAATGTAAATTAAAACTAAGCATAATTGCATGCAAAAGTATGCCTTGCCGCTTTCTTGGTAGATAATTAATGAATAATCAAAGAATCAAATTGTTCACATTTTATGACGTCATTCCAAACTGATTCATGAAATATATTTTGCTTCAAATATGTTTAAATAAAGTTTCTCATGGCCATTGTTGATTTGGCAACAGTGATTTAAATGACTCAAAATTGAATTTCAATGCTAATTCAATGGGAAATTCGCCGACAGATAGTAGATTTATGTCCGTCCGGACGTACAGACAGACGGACAAAAAGTATGAAAGTTGAGTATCTGAGGTCATTAGTTTCTAACAAAAAAGAATTTTTAAGATCCGGATGATTAGAACCGATTTTGGAGGGGGGTACAGACAGCAGACAAACGGACAGACAGGCGGACAGACATACGAACAGACAGAACATACGAACGACAGACAGATGGAACATCAACCGCATTTCAATACTACGTGATTTTTAAATGACTCAAAATTGAATTTCAATGCTAATTCAATGGGAAATTCGCCGACAGATAGTAGATTTATGTCCGTCCGGCCGTACAGACAGGACGGACAAAAGTATGAAAGTTGGATATCTGAGGTCATAGCTTTCTAACAAAAAAGAAATTTTAAGATCCGATGATTAGAACCGATTTTGGAAGGGGGGACAGACAGACAGACAAAGGACAGACAGGCGGACAGACATACGAACAGACAGACAGATGGACAGACAGGACAGTTGGACATCAACCGCATTTCAATACCTACAGTTATTTAAATGACTCAAAATTGAATTTCAATGCTATTCAATGGGAAATTCGCCGACAGATAGTAGATTTATGTCCGTCCGGACGTACAGGACAGACGGACAAAAAGTATGAAAGTTGGGTATCTGAGGTTATAGCTTTCTAACAAAAAAAGAATTTTTAAGATCCGATGATTAGAACCGATTTTGGAAGGGGGGTACGGCGGACAGACGGACATCGACCGATGTCCAATAACCTACTTTTTCATTTTTTTAATTCTTTCGAATTAAAAAAAGAAAGTAGGCTAAAAATGGCTCTGCTCTGGGGAATATGCTGAGTCTGAAAAGGCTTAGCCGCCAATAAAGCAGCCCCGTTGAAGAAAAAAAAAAGAATATGTGTATCTAATATGAAATAAAATGCAATGAAAGTATCGCGATGAGGGGTTGAAAATTCGAACTATAGATTTTGAGTTTTCAACACGTTTTGGAGGGAGCTGATTCTAAGAAAGTAGTTTTTGAACATGGGAGCTGATTCTAAGAAAGTAGTTTTTGAACATGGGAGCTGATTCTAAGAAAGTAGTTTTTGAACATGGGAGCTGATTCTAAGAAAGTAGTTTTTGAACATGGGTCCTCCTCTCTGAAACCATTCTACAGCTTGAAATAAAGGAGCTACGTTTAGTTGGAGTTTTGGTACAGGAGTTTCTAGTTATCTCTAAATGTGTATATATCTTTAGATATTAGGGGCTGGGGAGCCCAGTCGGTTAGGCTCTCGCCTAGCATGCGAAAGGTTCCAGGTTCGGGTCCGGGCATCGCCAAACTAACTGACGACCTATAAACGGCCCGTGCAGCCAAAAATGTCCGACGAATAATACCCCGTGTAGAGGGAGTGCACGTTAAAATACGCTCCAAAGTCCCAACGGTGCGTACGATGTCGCCCTTAACGAATGTGTTGGGTGCCAACTCAGGTGTCGGCTCGTCACTTGACTGTGGTTTTAAAATACGACGCCCGTCGCCAATAGCCCTCGTGTAGCTCTAGTGCGACGATAATTCAACTAAATTATATTATCTTTAGATATTAAAGAATACACAGATCAAGTATATACTTAATGTGAAGACGCATGTAAACGGATGTATTTAGATACTTAGTATATATATATATATATATATATAAATATATATATATATATATTATATATAATATATATATATAGATTATATATATATATATATATTATATAATATATATATATATATATATATTAATATATATATAATTATATTATATTATAGATATATATATATATATATATATATTTTGTCAAGGCAGAGACAGAAGCTGGGTGAGGGACATCCCGACGTTACCACAAGCCCGACAGCCGAAATATCGACAATTCCGACCGCAAAAAATGCAAAAATATTAATGCAAAAATTAGCAATTAAATTGCTCTTAAATTAATGGATTTGATTAAGTGATTTCGACACTGGTGGAATTTTGTCCTTGTCGGCAGTCGGAATTTTGGCTTGTCGGCTGCCGGGTTTATGTTCGGAACCGGTTCAAAAGACCCTCTTTTAGAATCAGCACCCTCGAAAACTTGTACAAAACACAAACACTCCATTTAGGATTTTCGACGGACATCGCAATACTTCCATTAGTTGTTTTTTAGTTTTATCCCGAGAAAGAATTTTCCATCTCCTCTATTATCCTTTTTGCCGCATTATATACCCTGAATCAAAACATCGTAAAGAAGAGATCACCACGAAAATACAACTCTGTTTTTGGAATCTGAATAGCCCTTCTTAAGTTGAGTTGCATTATTTTTGCACGAGGGCTATATTAGAGATAGGAGCGTCATAATTTTGAATCACAGTCAAGTGATGAGCCCGAGTAGGCACACAACGCAACTTTTAACGTCGGGACTTAACATGCACTCCCTCGACATACAGTATTATTCGTCAGACTTTTGGGCTATTTATAGGTCGGCAGTTATTTTGGCAATGCTTAGAACCGAACCTTGGACCTTTCGCATGCAAGGCTAGCGTCTAACCGACTTGGCTCCCCAGCCCTCAAGCACTTCTTGACTGAGGACATGACATATTTCCCAGAAAATGCTGCCGCCTTGTTGACGCTGACATCATATACAGCTCAATAATACCTTCCAATGAGACATACCATGTGTTGACTTATGACTTTGGAGGGGGGCTCTGTGTGAGCCAAGCACTGATGCGACTAGGGGTCTGTTGTACCATCCCCAAGAAATAAATCCCTCATTCTTATAAGAAGAGCCCCGTTGCCGAAGCAAAATTCAGCAATGATCTGATAGGTATATCCTGGAGTTCCCAGGGCTCAATCAAGTGGTGCCCTAGATGCTCAAATCTGTGAGCTGCAAAATTCTCGCATTCACAGAGAGTGTGGGCGACCGATTCGTCCTTGTCCCTACAGCTCCTGCAAGTGGGATCATCGAGGACCCTCAAAATGGTAAGGTGCCTTTTAAGGGTGCAGTGGCCAGTAAGTAGACCTGCGTATACCATTACGGCTAAGCCCGAGAAGCTCTTTATGACGAGAGCTGGTGCAACCTGAGTTAAGTTCCCTAGCTTGTCTTTGATTAGTTAATCTACGCCAATCGGCGTACTGTTGATCTCTGAAAATGAATAAAACAGTACCTCTGACCTGAAATACCATGTGTTACTATAATTAATTGGCGCATCATTAACTTACATTACACTACAACCATTAACATTTTAATTGAGGGATGGTTAATTTCATCCAAAAAAGTGGTGATTTCATTTAAAAGTATGTACTTAATTGACAAAGTAGTCATCTATATGTTGTGACAGAAAAAGCAGTTCACAAGTAAAAGAAATTAATTTTATTTTAAATTATACATAATAGAAACAAAAATGCAGCGATGTTAACAAGTAAATTTAACAAACAGAATATAGAAAAAAGCTCACAGGAGTAGAAACAAAAGATTTTCTATGCATGTTTTCACCAAAGTAGAAACACATTTACAAAACCTTTAGGTTATAGGCAGGGCCCGATTAAGAATGGCATGGACTATAGGCAAAACAAGTTACGGGGGCCCCTTATGCGGAACATTATCTTACCTATTGCGACATTATTTACAATATACCAAAACAAGCCATGCTAATTATATATAAATTACCACACCATGTTAATTATATATAAATTACCACACCATGTTAATTATATATAAATTACCACACCATGTTAATTATATATAAATTACCAAATTACCACACCACGATAATTATATACAACTTATTGCAAGTGAAAATTGAATGAATAAAATGTTAAATATAATATTTAAGTATAACATATACATTAAGACAGTTCTTAATGCTCTCCAAAATAAAGATCCTTTAATTTCAGAACAAATTTTACTAAAAAGAGCTAATAAGAAAATAAAAGATCTATATTAACTTATCAATAGATATTTTAATAACAAAAAATTGGAAATGGGATGAAGCAATTTATATTATAATGAAAAAAAAATTGGTCGCTGTGCTGATGCGTCTCCAAACATGCTTCCGGAATTCTTAAGAAACTGAATATTTTGTTTTGTTATGATTAAATTTTCTTTTAACAAATAGTTTATGGCAGGCCATATAGCTGTATCTTCATATAACATCTTAAATCTGTTTGCAAACAACTTCTTGTCAAACAAGTCATTGCATGGTGGGGAAACTTTTCTTCAGATGGGAATGGTTAGGTATCGGTAATCCGACGAAGTTTTGTTTGATGGTTTCAACTTTTTATCGTCGAGTATTTTTTCGTATTTTCTTTTTGAACAACCGTTGGGTATTTACGCGTAGTCATAACTCTTTTTGAAACCAAATTAAGTTCGAAAAACGTGGAAGTCGGCAGTCAGTAAACAAACAAACGATTTGTAACTTCTTCCTCTTCAACTCACTTCGCTTCTATTAACGTGACGTACGAACGAAAGGGAAATAATAATAAGTATTATAGTTAAGAAAAGCATGACGACTTTACAATGGGAAATGTTTTACAGTTATTTTTTTAATAAAAAGTTTTTTGTGGAATTCCAACTTTTTGTATTTAATTGTTAAATAAAAAAAGTTTTAATTAAAAGAAATTTAGGGGCCCCCAAATATTCGGGGGCCCTAGGCCCGGGCCTCATGGGCCTAATGGATAAGCAGGCCCTGGTTATAGGTATTAAACCATTCAATTCGCAATTGAGGAAAATCGCGTTTCTGGAAATTATGATCGTTAGAGTTTCTAAATTTTTAAATCGAATTTTTTAATTTAATGATCACCATAATTTTGGGGATTTTACAATCGCCGGTGTTTTGTGATTGATAGATCACCAAAGTTTTGCAATTTATTGATCGCTGTATATTCACACCCAGTATGATTCATTTTTTTATAAGTACCTATCAAAGCCTTTATGACAGGCAGATTAAAAAATGTTAGTTAAAGAATTGAACAAAAATATAATTAAAAACAGTAAAAGAAACATCAATGAAATCACAGATAGAAACAAAACAAAAAAATAATTTCATGATATTCAATATTTTATATAATGTAGCATAGTTTTACCGATATACAGTTTAAATTAGTAAGGACTGGACATCAATTTACAATTTAGTATCAAATTTTTTTTTATTAAGAATATAAAAAAACTTAGTTAATATATTGCTTGATTATAAAATAATTGTTTTATAAATAATTATATTAACATAGATTTAAGAAGTGGAACAATACAACTTGCCAAAATAAAACTGAAGATCTATGTCACAATTTTTTAAATTCTTAAAACTATTTTTTATTATTTAAGCCAAACTAAATATTGTACAAAGCAATGATGAATAATAAACAAAGTATACAAAGTTGATTTCTACATATTTGACGACAATACTTATATTCTTGCGTTTGGGTTAGAAATTGTTTATCAAAAGACTTGGGTAAACAAGACTTTGAAATTTTAATGTTTTTGGCCTTAAAACTATCTTAACATGTATACCCATATTTAAATATTTTCTAATTTATACAACCAATTCAATTATTTTCCCATTTCTGCAATAGTTTTTTATAAAGCAGTTTCACCTTTTTTACAGACAAGAGAAACATTAAGCTAAAAATGCTTTAAAGTATAAAAAGATGGTTTCATAACAGTTTTGTTAGCATATTCTAAAAGCACAAGTGGACTAGACAATTGAAGAGCTTAGTGGAAGAACGTGCTAAGTGACAAAAATGTGAAAACGAGAAAATGAGCTTTAAAGTTTTTCGTTTGCACTCAGATGTGTTAAAAACGGTACTTGAAAACCGTAAAAAATACACTAAACTTGATGTTTATGGAAAAGGGGAAACTTGTTATCGTTAAAGGAGTTAGTAATATGTTCATTGACATACAAATATCAATTTTTTCAAAAATGTCACTTAGCATGTTCTTCCACTAAGCTCTTCAATTTATACAATATACGTTAATGTTTTCAGAGACGAAGTCCATTTTCCAAAGAAAAAGGGTTTAATAAAAATCATCTGATTTTTTTAAATATTTTTTTTAACATCTACCCTACATCCTGAGTTTTATAGATCTCACTAGTAAGCACATTGTTTTACAAACCACATAAAATAAAAATTCAAACAAAACACAAAAATTAAAACCTGAGAAATACATGTTGTTTGGAGTTATAAGTTTGATACTTTAAATGTATACATATTCTTCTTTTAATATTTACTCCATCAATTGCAATTAATAAAACATTTGGACAACAAAATACTCTTCTTAAGTTAAAAAAAATTGTTTTAACGATTGGGTAATGTGTTACAATATAGCATATAATAATACAATTTGTTCTAAACGGTAATGCAATCAAAGTTTCATTTTTTTAATGCAAATCATGATAAAATAAAAATAATTAATCACTAAAATAGTAAAAAATTAGTTGTTTTAATTATTATATATTGCTTATTGATATAAATAGAAAATTAAAATATATAATTATATATAAAATATATATTATAATTATATATAAAATATATATTATAATTATATATTAAAATATATACAAAACTGTGAGTAAACTGACGACAAAGTGAAGACCAATATTTTGTAAAATCAAATTAAGGTGCAGTTTACCTATTGGTAAAAACAATAACCTGACACATTTAACAATGTGGACAAAGGAAGATATGACATAAGTAACAATTTTTAAAAAATATTTTTAGTTGCCCACTAAAAATATCTGTTATCAAGGGTATACAAAAAAAAAAACATACCGATTTTAGTACATACAGGAATCCATAAGCAGCATTAATCTGAATTTTGTGGGAAAAGTTACATTTTCAACACCAAAACAAATAGCCTAAGTTAGCTACACGAGTTCACATCAATTTAAAATTAAAAATTGAATATCTCAAAAGCATGCAAAATTTGGTGCTTGTGTCTTAGTTAATTAATATTCAGCCTTCAAATGTAGTCGTTGGTAACAGAACATTTTCATTCTAAATAAACAAAAAACTTCATTGTTGTAATTCTTAACCAAGTTCTAATCACATCAGATCTGAAACGGAAATTGTATCATAAGTTTGTTTACCTTTATAAACAATAAATTCATAATAAATTTTATGAAATTCTCCAAATATTTTTTTTATAAAGTTATATTTTCATTTTGTATTGTTAGATAAAAGAATCACGCCTTTGGAAGGAGTAAATAATGTGTGTTGTAGTTAAATGAAAAACATGATAAAAAAATATTCTGATATTTTATTTAATAAATTGGCACTCAATAGGGTATTTGACTAAATCGGGGAACTGCCCAAAAAAGTTATATAAACATAGTATAGGAACTAGAAAACGCATATTCATTGGTTTTTCTTCAAAAAATTACTCGGATATTATTTAAATCAAGTTTTAAAATCGCGATATTTCAAAGCTTGGTCACGTGACTGCAAACGCTACTCTGATTGGTGTGACGTCACCTGGCATTAAACCGTCCCACACGCTATTCAAATTTAGTCATCCTAAACTTTTTAGCGCTCTTTAAGTCCAAACTGCATAGTTTTTTTTTAGATTAGTCTTTTTTTCTTTGTGAATTTAGTGCTTATAAATATTTAAATAAAATAAAATTAAAGGATTCACAAAAACGGCCAGCTCAAATTTGCCGAGAATCGATGCCTATGATGGTAAGACCCTTGTTTTTTTTTAAATCTTCTTCGGATTTCTGTTCTGATGAGTTCCGAAATATTAAAACTTCAACGGAAGTAATAACCAATTTTAAAAGGATTATAAGGAAGCTATTAATATTTTTAAAGAAAACGTCCTAAAAGTGTAAATAGTAATCCAGTTAACAAGGGAAAGTGTTATATTTAATGTTGTAATGTTAACTAGTTTCATATCTTTTTCTTTGCCTATAGATGGCGCTCCGAAATCATTTTTTCTTGTTCTAATCTAGAAAATAAGAAATAAGTTAAGCACTTCTGTTTACAAAAAGTTGTTCATGCGTTCTAGTAAAAAGAAAAAACGTTATAAAAAAATCTATTTATTAAAAGCTACATCAGTTTTCCCCTAATTTTGGTTTCACTAGACTTCGAGTATATTTTTTTCATACCTGCATTTAAATATCTAGTACAACTTTTCATTAAACTCAATACTTGAGTAAATTATCTTGTACAAAATTATTAATTAAATTTAAAACAGCTTAAGTTGTTTGTGAATGATCTTATTTTCGATGTTTTCAAGCGTTAGTCCAGTAAATTCAAACTTTAAGCTCAAATACAGGGCCTTAGTATTTAAACGAAATCACCAAATGTTTACATTGCGGAACGGCACACACAGTATAGCGATAGTTAATCATTAGAAGAAGCCGAAATATTCTACGTCTCCGTACTTGATCAAGGTGTGTAGCCCAAATTTAATGTAACAATTACGTACCCATTTCACCAAAAAATAAGCACTTATAAAGTAACAAATCCGCAAATGAGTGACTTATATTGAAAATCCTTGACATTTTAAATTATTAATTATAACAAAAATTGCATATGCGTGTATAAAATAATCATTTCTAAATTGGTTTTATTCAATTTTAAGGTTAGACATTTTGGCAGATGGGGCGGTTGTTTTAAAAAAAATTACATGAAAAAACTTCATATCACATGAAAAATTCATATGAGGTAACCTAATTTTATATTTAAAAATACAAAACGATTTAACTGCGGCCCTCTAATATTTTTATGTACGTTTATTTAGGATGTGTGTTAGTTCAGATTGAGTTTTTTATATATATTTCTTATTTTATAAGCCACTAATTTTTGGTTTACAAGAAAACGCTCTGGTGCCATTTTATCTTAAAAAGTCAACCTAAATCTTTAAGGGACTTGACAGGTAAGTAGCGGATCATGAAATTAAAAAGCCGCGAACCAACCATTAGTAACAAAATGCTAAATGTTAAAAAAAAAAACCCATTTAATCACCTCTACTCACTCTGTCAATAATAAATCAAAGGAAATTGGAGTATCAAATACAACAACAACAGTGATCACTACGGATTCTCCCGCATGTCGCAACCGTTTGCTGCCAGGTGATGTCACATCCTTCAAATTCTGCCGGGGATCGTTTTGGGGGCGTGGCTTATAGTTAAATTTTAATTGCGTTTTTCTCTGTTTCTAGGCGGTATTTGGAAAAAAGAAAAAATACGAGTCTAATATTTTTTGCCTAGGAATATTTTAATCAAATAAATTTTTTTTAGTCAAATACCCTATTCTTCATGCTTGCATTTTTAAATGTTTAAAAATTGAATTTTAACTATTCGCACCAAATAAAGTTTCAAAAATGTACAGTTTCAATTAATTCAAAAGTTAGGATTCTAAATCCCCCCTCTTAAATTTCAGTTTAAAAATTAAGATTTTTTCACCATTACATTCTGAATGCATGAGTATATTTCACAAATTTTAGATTTTTACTATAAAAAATAAAAAAGTTGGGACTGAAAGGGTACACAAAATATGCTATTTTCAACAACCTTTTCATATTGACATCTGGGCAAATATTTGTTTAATTGTGGCTTAGTTTTCAGTTGAACTAACTTAGCATTATATTAACTGAAGAAGACAGTTTTACTGAGTTTTGAACTTATACTCAAAATGTCTCTCTTCAGATGATAATAATAAATGCCTAAAATACGAGGAGCATACATTATAAACCCAAAATCTCCAACTTTGACCTAAGCCACTTTTACACGTAAACATCAACACACAGGATTTAGTAAACTTTGCTAAGCATATAAACAAAAGTGGTTTAAGTAAAAATAAATGAATCCAGTGACTTAGTGTGCTTTGCATTGCCACAACATAGATCCAGGGATCAAGTCCCGGATTGGACGAAGTTGATTCCTTCTTTCATCTCTTACGTGGGTTGATAAAATGAGGACCAAACATGCTTGGGAACTAAACACTGGGGGTTCCGCATGAGGTTGACCCCCAGGGTGTCCAGCAAAATTGCTGTTAAAAATTCAAGCATTTCAAGGATTTCAAGGCTCATTTCCAAATTTTTCAAGGATGCTCGCATATAACCAATTATATCACTAATTTTTTTCAAATATGCTTAACTACTAGCTAACAGAAATATTAGGCAAAAAAAGAAAATATTTAAGAATTGTTAATGATAAATTATATGAATTGTTTTTGTTTTAGCACTAACGATTATTTAGCGCAGTTTGAGTCTCCTATAAGTTGCAGAGTACATGATTGTATGTTGACTGATTGATGATTGTATGGACCATTAAAATTAATAGTATTTTTTAAAAAGTCAAAGTGGGGTGGGTTTTTTGGTAGGGTTAAGTTAGTATATATTTAAAGTAACAATCTTCAATTGTAGTAAAACAACACCACATAACATTTGATTCTCTTTTATATGAGATACTTACTAAGTGTTAAAAAATAAAAGGTTATTTTAAAAATATTTCATTCATTATAATTAAAAAAAAATATTTCATTCATAATAATTAAAAAAAATATTTCATTCATAATAATTTTAAAAAATATTTCATTCATTATAATTTAAAAAAATATTTCATTCATAATAATTTTAAAAAATATTTCATTCATTATAATTTAAAAAAATATTTCATTCATAATAATTTTAAAAAATATTTCATTCATTATAATTTAAAAAAATATTTCATTCATAATAATTTTAAAAAATATTTCATTCATAATAATTTTAAAAAATATTTCATTTATTATAATTTAAAAAAATATTTCATTCATAATAATTTTAAAAAATATTTCATTCATTATAATTTAAAAAAATATTTCATTCATAATAATTAAAAAAAAAATATTTCATTCATTATAATTTTTAAAAATACTAACTTAAATTTAATATTTTACATCTGATAGCTTAATGAGTTAGTTCATTAAATCTTAACCTGAAAAAATAGAATTGAACATTTCAATTTGTGAAAAACTTTCAAAAATCAGCGAATCAAGAATCTTTCAAAATCGGTAAATCTAATTTTTTTTGAAAATTAATGATTCACAAGATATCTAAAAAATTGGTAAATCACGAATTTCAGGAAGTCTGGAAAATTCAAAATTCTCAGAAATCGTTGAATTGCGATCTTTATGAAATCGGTGAATACCGTAAAAGTCGTCAAATCATAAACTTCGAAAAACGGCATTTTGTAAACTCCTTAAAAACGAAAAAAATCTATAAAACACAGAAGATCTTTCATCAGAATTGCAATTAACGACCTTGAAAATCCATAAATTCCGAAATTATAAAACGCAAAACTAAACATCAGTAAAATAGCGAATTTTCAGAAATGCTAATACGAATCGCTAATCCAGACACCCATAATCCGGTCACTATAATTTCGGCGATTTCCCGTTTTTTTTTTTTTTAAACTTAAACTTGTAGAAAAACAAAAAACCCAGTATATGCCGAAGCAGAAAAAATGAAAAAAAAACGTAAACAAAAAAATCAAGCTGTCCTTTTAATAACCAGGTCACAATACTCACGAATACTTGATCAAAGGAAAATATTCTGGTTGGGCCGATTGGCCTGAACCGGAGCTACAAAAGTAACGAGACGCTCTTCCGATCACGCAGAGGCAAAAAAAAATCTGTCAATCATTATGAGGTAATACGACCTCTTTGATGGTTTTCGTGAAAATTACTAGCCAGCAAAATAAGTAAATCTGAACAGATAGCATTATTGGATTGTACTGACCGGTAACTGATATTCGAAGACCCCCCATCTTAGAATAATGTAATCTTAATTCATCTTCAAATTTTAATTTAATTTTTTTAAAAATATTTTTATTATTAAAATTTATAATTTAAACTTGCTGTTTTGTACTGTATTTCAAAACTTTGAAGTCGACAATCACTGATCCTCACAAATCGACAAATTACAAGAAAATTCGAAGATAGCTTAATCATGAAACCTTGAATATCGGCAAATATAAAAGTTATCATATGAGTAAAAATGACGAAATCGCAAATACGAAATATTTGAATTGCGAAACTGAAAATGTGTAAATCGGCATTTTAATTGGTTTTGGATTTTGGGGTTTTTTGAAAGTTTGCTCCTTTATATTGCAGAAATTCTACACAAAAAAAGTAAATAAATGGTAAAAGTAATTTTTAAAATTTTTGTTATCTAAAAATTTTCCTAAAAAAAAAAAGGTAGTTAAATTGGGGTTAAAAAGACAATTATTTAAATAGTATCTATTCACCAATTAAAAAACAAAAATTTTTCCCGATCAATAATATGACATTTAAAAAAAACCTGGAATAAAAACCCGAACGCTTTCGAGTTTGTTTCAAACAAGGGTTAGTTTAGAAAACACAGAAAGTTTTATTTAAATACATGCATTACAATTTGTCATTTCAAATCTGATTCAAAGATATACTACTTACCTCACTTTGGGATTTAGCAGGAGGTTTAAAAAAAAACTCAACTAATTTTAGCTGGAGAAATTTGGGTTTCTTTTTCTGCAACAAAAATATAAATTAAGTTATCATTACTTTAAAATGCAA
>JAFNEN010002225.1:0-28784 GCA_019343175.1 Oedothorax gibbosus
TGGAATACTGAATGAATTGTAAAGGGATTTGAATTTTGTGACTTCCTTATTATATATATTTTCTTACTATATATATTTCGAAAAAAAGCGCGCGGATTCTGATAAAATGATTTGTGGGGCCGATTTCTTCTTCTTTTTTGTCGTTTTTTTATAAGTTGCTTTAATATGGTGTATTCACAAATCTGTAAAGGTCACGTTATTGCGCAATTTTACATGAAATGAATTCTTTCTTTGTTAATAAAGTGTGGTGGAGTGGTGTCTTTATGTCGACGATTTTACTCTCACGTGCATCGTTCCATCGTTTTATTTTTAAGGTTATTATTATGCTTATAAAATAAGTGTAAGCAGGAGCTTTTCGCGCTTTTTCTCTGGAAAACATTGTACGATCGCGTTTCATAAGAGGAGGATGTCAAAATATAAAGATATTGTACAATATATAAATATATGTAATACGTTAAAATTTTGTGTGAAGTTGCTGAACTTACAATATTTATAAAGGTGGAATTTTAACGACTGGCGCGGAGTGAATAAATATTGGGAGAGATGTATATGAGAGATGATAAATTTAATTTCTATAGTTCCAGCCTCCGCTCCAAGAGCGCATTCCGGTTGATGAGATGAGACTTTATTGATAATTTAATTATGACTTGTAATATTCAGATAGTGATACTTTTCTATAATAACCTTCAAGGTCCCAGTTTCGGGTCCGGGCATCGCCAAAATAACTGCCGAACTATAAACGGCCCGTGCAGCCAAAAGTGTCCGGCGAATAATACCCCGTGTAGAGGGAGTGCACGTTAAATATGCTTCAAAGTCCCGACGCTGCTTTTTTTTTAGAATGCTTTTTTTAATATCTATTTTTCATTCTTAAAACCACAAAAAAGTATCTGATGATATGATAGTTTGCAGGGAACTGCGGTGATTATTTTTCTCTTTTTTTTACTGTTTTTGTCTGAGCTAAATATAAATCCAGGAAAGGCTACTTTGTTCTGTTTTTATTAATTTTTAATTGTTTTTTTTAATTTTTTAAAACATGTTTTACATAAATTGGTTGGTATTAAAAAATTGCAACCAAAATATTCTTAGAAAACTCACGTTCGAATACCAAAACAAAAGTAATTCGAGAAAATGAAAACAAACTATGGAGCTGTTGCCAGATCCGACGTGAAACAACCCCATTGATTTGTTCCTGATATTGATTTATTCCTATGGGCTTGTTTCAACACTTTGGGCTTGTTTCAACACAGTATAAAGAGTGTGACGTCATAAGAAATATTCCCATTACGCTAATTTTTTATTTAAAAAATAAAACGTTAAATATCTGTTAAATAATAGTCATTAGTTTTGTGAAAGGAAAACTAAATTAGTAATAATAAATTAATAGTAAAACCTTTTATTACCACGAAATATTTTAAAATAATTTTAATTAAAATGAATTGTAATTTCAAATAATTAATTTTAATTAATCAATTGCAACTAAATAATTAATTAATCAATTGCAACTAAATAATTAATTAATCAATTTTAATTAAATAATTAATTTTAATTAATCAATTCGAATTAAAAAATTAATTTTAAGTAAATAATTTTAATTAAATAGTTAATTTCAATAAAATAATTAATTTTAATTCAATAATTATATTTAATTTAACAAATTATTTTACTTAAATAATTAATTTTAATTAAATAATTAATTTTAATTTAATATTTTTAATTTAATATTTTAATTAAATAATTAATTTTAATTAAATAAGTATTTTTAATTAAATAAGCATTTTTAATTAAATAATTAATTTTAATTACATATTTTTAATTAAATAATTAATTAAATTTAAAAAAATTAACTGAAAAATAATATTGAAAAATTGACCCCCCCCCCAAATCAATTTGGGGGGGGGGGGGGTCAATTAATCAATTTGAATTAAATAATTAATTTTAATAAAATAGTTAATTTTAATTAAATAGTTAATTTTAATTAAATAGTTAATTTCAATAAAATAATTAATTTTAATTAAATAATTAATTTTAATTAAATAATTAATTTTAATTATTTTTAATTAATATTTAATTTTTAATTTAATATTTTTAATTAAACAATTATTTTTAATTAAATAATTAATTTTAATTAAATAAGTATTTTTAATTAAACAATTATTTTTTAATTAAATAAGTATTTTTAATTAAACAATTATTTTTAATTAAATAATTAATTTAATTACATATTTTTAATTAAATAATTAATTAAATTTTAAAAAATTAACTGAAAAATAATATTGAAAAATTGCCCCTCCCCAAATCAATTTGGGGGGGGGTTCAATTAATCAATTCGAATTAAATAATTAATTTTAATTAAATAATTAATTTTAACTAAATAGTTAATTTTAATTAAATAGTTAATTTTAATTAAATAGTTAATTTTAATTAAATAGTTAATTTTAATTAAATAGTTAATTTCAATTAAATAGTTAATTTTAATTAAATAATTAATTTTAATTTAATAATTATTTTACTTAAATAATTAATTTTAATTAAATAATTAATTTGAATTAAATAATTAATTTTAATTAAACAATTAATTTTAATTAAATAATTCATTTTAATTAAATAATTAATTTTAATTAAATATTTTTAATTGAATAATTAATTAAATTTAAAAAAAAGTAAACTGAAAAATAATATTGAAAAATTGAACCCCCCCCCCCCCCCCCCTACCAGAAAATTTTCTAGTTGCGCCCCAGGCCTCATTTGCTCTCTGTAATGCTCTTGTAATATCATTGAGGTTTTGCTTCTCATCTTTCTAATTAAAGAGAGGCTACCGCTGTTTATTAATTCTTCCAATGTTTTCAGGGGGCTGGGAAGCCCAATTGGTTAAAGCATTTGCCTTGCATGTGGAAGGTACCAGGTTAGGAACCGGGCATTGCCAAAATAACTGCCGATCTATAAAAAGCCTGAGCATCTAAAAATGTCCAACGAATAATACCCTGCGTAGTGGGAATGCACGTTAAATATGCTTCAGAGTCCCAACGCTGCGTACGATGTTGCCCTTATTGATTGCATTGGGTGTCTACTCAGGTGTCAGCTCGTCACTTGACTGTGGTTCTAAACTACGACGCCCGTCGCCAATAGCCCTCATGTAGCTCTAATGAAACGATAATTCAAGCTAACCTAACCAATGTTTTTAGGCCTTTAGGTGAGAGTTATGGCAGAACGGAGCCCTTCAATGCTGAGCTGTATGACAACCCTAACCACCGGAAAGTGTCCAGCTACTCCCTGTTCGGGGATGGGTACTTCAGTCTCATCAACAAGTGAGTTAAGACGCCTTGTAAAAGACATGAAATACTACATATGATACTATTGGGTGACGGTTACCACATGTGCAACCTCAATATATCATCCATTCGCTAGATGCTGCTGATTTACCACTGCATTCCTATTAGTATTCTAGATAACAACGAAAACAGTAGTATAAAAAAGAGGTAACTCATTTCGATCTTGGGGATCCTTTTGTCCCTAGACTGGTTTACTGAGACTGCTTCACTGTCTTCTTTTCAAGCTGATTACAAATATCTGTTGTAGTAAGCGTAATGATTATGTGATATGTATAAGTATGGTATGTAAACCTGCATTTTCCAAGCAGGTTTTTTGCTTTGGATATCAGGATCCAGTTTCTAAATTATATGTGTCTTGATATACAAACTGAAAAATGCCCAAGAACGGATACATTTTCAATAACCAAATATGGTAGAAGAGTTTTCGAATAATGGTAGTCACTATTGTTAGATTTTACTGTTGCTATTGTAGTTCAGTTTGTTTGCAAAATATCCACTGAAGTTATTTTTGGTGTCTGATGCAGTCATTTAAGCAATGAACATAGCTTTTAAAACTACATGCGGGATTTCTTAGTGCAGACATCCAGAAATTTATGGGGAATGTCAACTTTGATTACATAACTTTTTATACGTTTATCAACCTAACGTCTTATTTTCCTGGCAGACACAACCAACACAACAGTGTGGATCGAGACAACGTGGATCATCAGTCATCGAACAACACAACTCTAAATCATCCGAGACTGGTGGGCAAGAGGGGAAGCACGGCCAGCGAACAAGGTCACGATTCCAATTCCCAGGCCGTTCCTTCAACTGCCCACAACAGACGGCACAGACCATCAGCTATTGCAGGCCATGTGCTAACAAGGTGGGTGGAACCTAAAGTCACTAGATGAAGGCTCTACTAAAGGGCATATAACATGACTTTCAGAATTACTACAAGTCCATAGATTTGATGAGTTGGTGAATGCTTTCAATCAAAACCCAAGACGATTTAGCATCAATGCATAACCCTCCTAGGCAATAGCTATTGGCCATGCGTCACGTGTTTACCAAACTGATGTACTGGAAAAACATGTCATGCTTTCAAGTTTGTCAAGACTCTGTCTACGTTAAGGGCAGATCACAAGAGCGAAAATTCTCTAACCCAACCGTCAATTCAACCATATCTTCGATGTAAAATTCAAAAGTTGGATGCAATTTGCTTTAGGTATGGAAGTTGAGGTTGAAGAAAGTATCTTCAACGTGATCAACCCCACACGACCTGGTTGATCAAACCTAGTATTTGAACCAGTCAGACGCATAGATTGCTGCTTTTGTCACAACGAAGAGATACTACTTCATTATAAACAACAGACTACATAGACCTTTCTGCCATCGCAGCCCACGTGCTGACAAGGGTGGATGGAACCTAAACTCACTAGATGAAGGCTATACTAAAGGGCATATAACACGGACATTCATTCTTTCAACCCAACCCTCGACGCAACTAAATCTTCAACTTTTATTTAGACTTTGCTAAGTTGAACAAAAGGTTGCCAGTGTTGAATGAATGGTTGCTTATTTTTTCAACCCAACCCGTGATGGAACTAGACAGATTTTCAACTTTTATTTTGACTTCACTAAATTAAACAAAGGGTTGCCAGCGTTGAATGAAGGGTTGCTCGCATATTCTATTTTCGGGCAGCCATAACTAGAACTTCGTCATCATGTTTGGTGCAAATTTATGTGTGTTCATCAATGGTTTTCACTAGGTTTGATCAACCAGGTTGTGTGGGGTTGACCAAGTTGAAGATACTTTCTTCAACCTCAACTTCCATGGCAGAAGCAAATTACATCCCACTTTTGAGTTTTGCCTTGAAGATATTGTTGAGGGTTGGGTTGGAGAATTATAACTCATGTGATCTGCCCTAATAGACAGTCTTGACAACCTTGAAAGCATGACATGTTTTTCCAGTACATCAGTTTGATGAACACATGATGCATGGCCAATCGCTATTGACTGAGAGGGTTTTGCATTAATGCTAAATCGTCTCGGGTATTGATTGAAAGAATTTACCAACTCTTTAAATCTATGGACTTGAAGTAATTCTGAAAGTCATTTTACAGTTTCAGTTTATTTTTATGGTTTAGTATTGATATTAGGAAATAAATTTATACCATGTATTGTGTTGTGGAGAAGACATGAAACAACTCAACTTGTACACACATATTCGAATCTACTTCTGTTTTGAAAAGAAATCCGTGCTGTTGTTACTTTGCTTTCTGCTATTTTATTTTTATTTATAACAGGTTATGGGGCTCTTCATGCTCTATTTGGCGCAATATTAGTATATGCTTCTTGTGAGGTTAGGTAAAACAATTTGATTAAGAAATTGATCTGATTCTTTTGAATTGAAAATTCGTTTGACCTAATCATCGTGTCCGATCCGAAAATACAGATTGAAAAGCTGTGTGGATCACAGAACTGGAGTAATTGGAAATGGCAAATGCTGATGCAATTTGAACAATATGAACTGACAGCGATTGTAAACGGAAGTCTAAAGTGTCCCGAAGAAAACACATCTGAAGCAGAATTGAAGAAGCAGAGCGAATGCTCCGTGATAATGCCAAATCTGCGGCGCTGATCGCTTGCTCTTTGAGTTCCGCAGTAGCTGACCTTGTAATAGATTATTCAAGCGCTAAAGAAATGTGCAACAAACTTGTTAGTGTGTACGAGCAAAGCAGTATTCAGAGAATGAATCTTCTCATGACACAGTTCTTTCAAGTGAGAAAAGATGAAGAAGATAACGTCGCGACACATGCCGCCAAGGTAGAGAGAATATTTACTGATATGAACAATGAATTAAAACGCATTGGTTCGGGCTCAATTTCGGTTGAACTGTTACATTCTGTTGGTCAGGAATACCAAGAATTCAACAATGTCTGGGAATCTTTAGATTCTAAACGCAAACAAAAATCTGTGAGAATGTGTACGATAGAACACGTGTCAATCTGCCACTGAACTATGTGCATTGCACCGAGCTTTGCTGTGAGAAGAATGAACTAGTCGTGGTTTCAAAGGTAACTTGTAGGAAAAGACATAAGAAAAAGTAAAATGCTTCAATGGGTGGACATTCGTAAGATGTCAAAGAAGAAAATCAAAAGGTACTTCCTCAAGAAACGACAAGGACATTTGCGGCTTTTGTCAGAGGTACTCAGTCAGACATCTGGATTTGCGACTCTGGTGCTTCACATCACATGGCAGCCAACAAGCAGTACTTTGTTACTTATGAATACTTTCCTGTACCAGTGGAAATTTCTCTTGCTGACGTGAACAAGATCTATGCATATGGATCAGGAAGAATAAACGGCGAAGTATAAATCCAGGAAAAAAGGTATGAAGCTCACATTGAAAATAATTGGAATGTTCCCGATGTTCGAAGACACCTCTTTTCTGTTCAACAAGCATCAAAGCATGATGTTGAAGTGAAGATAAATGAAAAAACTGTGGAATTTCATCGAAAAGTAGAGCTTGTTGCAATCGGTTAATGGAAGGATGGCACATATGTTATGGCCATGCGTGTAGTGGTACCAACATGTCCAGCTGGAATAAGTGTAGCAACAGCATATGAAACTTTACAACTGTGCAAATCCAAGTGCTGTCTATGAATAAGATAATCAAATCATGATATGTGGATTTCAAACCAGAACGACTCCGCACAACTTCTGTTTCAGTGGAGGAAGACTCGAGAAGATCAACTCAAGTGGACGAAGACTCAAATGCAGAAGAAGACGATTCGGGACCTTTAGATGTTCTTACAGATGAGCCAACAGTTCGACAATCTGAAAGATGTACCTGCTTGGATGAAAACAGGAGAATTTCTTTTTGCAAGTGCTGTTACAGTAGAAGATTCTGAAAATCCATCTACATACTCAGAAGCTGTTTCCTCTGATGAAAATAACTTGTGGCTAGCTGCCGTGAGGGAAGAAATGGATGCTTTGCATGAGAATAAAACTTGGGAACTAGTCGACCAACCAAATGGTTCTAAAGCCATCAATTGTAGGTGGGTGCTTAGAAAGAAATTTAAACCTGATGGAACTGTTAATAGATATCGCGCTCGTCTGGTAGCAAAAGGCTACGCACAGAAAGCTGGTTTCGACAAGGACGAGACGCTCAGTCCGGTAGCTCGATACGACACAGTGATAGGTCTGTTCTGTCTGCAACTGCAAGGGAAGGGTTGCTTCTACAACAGTTTGATGTGAAAACCACATTCTTATATGGCACTCTTCAGGAGGAAGTGTTTATGCTGCAACTAGAAGGATTTGATAACTGTAGCGGGAAAATATGCAAGGTTCAAAAGAGTTTGTATGGTCTAAAACAAGCACCCCGTTAGTGGAATCAGTGTTTTGTGGACTTTATGAAGAAGCAAAGATTGAAAGCCAGTGACTCGGATCTATGTTTGTTTGTGAAACAACACAAAGGCACAAAACTAATCGTTGTCATCTACGTTTATGATGGACTTGTTGCTGGGACTAACGAGGTTGAAGTGGAGGAGTTTATGTATCTACTTCGTCAGTTATTCAAAATCACAACAGGCGACTTAAATCAATTTCTCGGAATGAACATAACCAGACTGAGTGATGGTTCAGTTTTTGTGAATCAAAGTGTCTATGCCAAAAAGATACTTTCGGAATTCAACATGGATACTTGTAATCCTGTCTCAACACCGTCTGACAAAAGTTACCTATCTAGTGACAAAGATGATCCTGTGATTGCACATGAAGTTCCTTATCGTCAAGCCGTAGGCAGCCTGATGTACTTAGCTACCGTCACAAGACCAGACTTGGCATATGCTGTCAGCATTGTGTCTGAGTGTCTAGAAAATACAGTCTTCGGATTGGTGTGCCGTTAAGAGGATTTTCAAGTATTTAAAGGGAACTGTTCATTTTTGGATGCTCTATCAGGCAGATAAGCAGTCAGAGGAGTTGGAAGCATACAGTGATTCTGACTTTGCCGGATATACCAAGACAAGACGTTCGGGGTCAGGAGTAGTGTCCAGGTACTCGGGTGCCGCTGTAAGTTTGTTAAGCCAAAAGCAAAGAAGTGTCGTTCTGTCAACTACCGAAGCAGAATACATTGCTGCGAGTGAAGCTGCGAAGGAAGCTGTTTGGCTAAAACGACTGTTTAAGGACATCATTGACATCAAGGGCTGTCTTTCTCTTTTCGTTGACAGTGCCAGTGCAGTGAAGTTGGCTAGAAATCCTGAGTTTCACAAGAGATCAAAACACATCCATGTCCGATACCATTTTGTTCGAGAAATGTTCTCGAAGGTGAACTAAACATCGTTCATGTTCCAGGAGAAGAACAAATCGCGGACAGAATGACAAAACCTTTGCCTGCTGCAAGGTTCAATAAACTAAGAAAAATCTTGGGACTGATTTATCTGTCTTAATGTATTTTTCTTTGTCTTAATGTGTTTTTCTATATCTTCATTAAGTGTGAGTTGTGACATGTGAAGGAAGTGTTGTGGAGAAGACAGGAAACAACTCAACTTGTACACACATATGTACACATATTTTGAAAATAAATCCGTGCTGTTGTTACTTTGCTTAGCTGCTTTGCTTTCTGCTATTTTATTGCTATTTATAACAGTTTGTACCTGATTTAGTTTACTAAATTTAAGGTTACGATATGGAATAGGCCAAAGTGTGATGTTATTGGTAAGTTCCTTTCATTTTCCAAATCCCATCAATTTATTTCACATACACACCTATGTTTCTTTTTACTGTGATATGCTCATTCTATTTTGCTTCATGTCTTTGTTTCAATGAGCATTTAATCAATAGAGAATTACAGCATTTTTTTGCTTTGAATTGACTGCATGCTAAATAGTAAGAAAAAAAACCTCATTATATTTTCCTTGGGCCTATTTAATATTAAATTGAAAATATTTTAACTGGCTTGTATCTATTTCAATCTGAAACAGGAAATTCTTTGATAATGTTATTTTTAGACCATGATATTCTACCAATGAAGATAATGTCTTGATTCATAAAGAAATCGGCGGCGCTTTCTTTGAAAATGTTGAAGTTGAGTTTGTTCAATAATAGTCCCTGGCACTAAAATGTCAATTCTATCGGAATCTGCTTTTGATTACATCGCATTTCCTGCTATTTTTCATGATTTAAAATATAATACCTTTAAATGCATTTTTAAGAGAAAATTTATATATTCAGATTACTGATAGCCTTTTCTATAAAAAAAAATCTAAATAAGTAAACATTTTGAACGTAGCTGTAATTCTTTATTGTTGAATATTCACTTGGTTTCTTGCAGCGTGTCAGAAATGGACCAAGAAGAGAGCGAAGACCCTTCTCCAACCCGGGACCTAAAGATGGCGCTAGCGTTCCTCGACGAAGACGATCCGGGCGAAATTGTGACGGAAAAGTGACAAGATTGTTTTGCATCTACTCAAGAAAAAACATGGACAAATCTGTTAATTGGTGGCGTGTGTGAATAATTTGGAAGTTGTGTAGCTTTGTAGAATGTGACGTACCATTCATTTTGCGATGGATCAGATTACTCTTTTTGTCTGCAACAAACTCTAAAAGAACTCTGTGCCTTCAGAATTGCAGAAAAATGGTCGTAAAATGCCCATAAAATGACGTCTTTTTTGACAGAATAAATAAATTTGCGGTAACACGAAATTGCGTGTTTTATATGTTACAATTAACAACACTCTTAATTTTAAAAAATGCTGATATTTCAATTCAAAACATATATTTTTTTTCTAATATGGTCTTAAGTGAAAACACTTATTCGTTTGATAAATTTTTTAGTCGTTCCACATATCCTAGTTTCAACACATATTTTGTGGTTTTTCAACACATTTATTTACCTAACGTCTATTTAGTGCCCCTTTCCCATAGTTCGATAAACATATCTCCATTGCAAATTTACATCTTTTCTTTTTTTTACGACTTTTCGGTGCTCAACGCCATATTAACATATCTTTTACATCTTATAATGTTTTTCAAAATGAAAATACATTAAAATTTTTGTGATAACTGTGGAACCCGTATCTTATTGGAACGCATTTAGGTCGCTATACATCTGTTGATTGTAATGGGGTCCACATTAAATGGAAATGAACAAAATTCATTAGACTCCTAAAATATGACGTTCATTTAAATGGAGGTTTTGTTTTCATTTCAAAGTTTTACTTTATTTGTTTTAACCATTTATTTGTTAACGTTGGGTCCAATTACGAGAACTGACCAAGTCACACAAAGTTGTAAATCTTTTATTCTGTATATTTGTTTTAATTTTATGGAATATGAATAAAAATATTTTTAATTTATTTTGTTTTGTGTTTTTAATTTTTTTGTATATAAATAATTTTAATAATCTGTGACCTTAAGCAAAACTTAGTTCAAAAGCGTACCCGTTCATTTATCAAAACAGGCAGTCAGTCTGCAGTTAGCTACGGTACAAATAACAACAAAGATAAAGATAGTGCCACTCATCATAAACTGGAGCAGGTCGTATCAATATCATTGAAGCAGGTGGAACTTCGCAATAAGTGATACCTTCGGTTTTCTGGTAGCCCTGTGTTTCTTCGTACAAGTTAATTTTATCGTCTTTTTTGTGTGTTCAGTAAAAATTTAAATACCTGATATTCGTTCAGTTTACACTGGAGAATTGTTTTCAAAAAGACTAAAAACAATACACGGCTCGAATATATAACCGACAACGATTTCGGCCTCCACACTATGTTTAACATAAAAAGTGGAAAGTATTTTATCCTTCAGTCCGTCTGACACCCACTTTCATGGTCCAAATTACAAATGCTACAGAAAAGTGTGATCTTGTTTTTACTTTCCCATGTCCTACGATTTCTCGGTTATTCCGGTTTTGCTCACAAAAAGACAGTCATAGTTGAAATAAACTTTTTCTATGCAAGTTTACATTAACAAATGATTTGACCAACCAACAACAGCAAGAAATTGGCAATAAAAAATTAATAGGTAAAATATTCCTTGAAAACTCACATTCGAATACCCAAACAAAAGTAATTCCAGACAAAAAAATAAGAACAGAATCACTAGAGCTCTACAAAAAACGAAAAACCTTAGAACTTCGCATTATACAAAAAGTCAGAATTGCTGCTTGGGATTATATTTTATAATTTTGGAGCCAAATATTTTCAAATGAGCATCATTTCAAAGTTAAAATACAATGAATCGCGTAAATACGTCCTAAAAACGTAATTTTTGTAATTTTAATAACTTTTTGTTGAACGTTTTGTAACTTTTTCGAAAATACGTCTGCTTCAACAGCTACGCAGACTACAGACTTAGATTACAACACGTCTGCATGCAGTCATGCCAACTTATGCTATTTTACTTATGCTAAGGCATACATGCCTTTGTTTAGTATAACATCCTTTAGTTCCCTCAGCAATGACTAAATTGTTCCTTTTTGTTTCTTTTTTATATACACGAAATATTATCATCAATAAAAAGGTTATGGGTATTATATTTTATATTGATTCAAAACATATAGGTATACGATAGTCGCGTCGCATTAAATTTAATTGATGCTCTGCCACTTTCGGGCCTAATGAAGCGCCATCTTAGTAGGTATATTTGTAAATTATTTTTATTCATGGAAATATCTAAAGATACTTAAATCATACTCCCGCAACAAGACTTTTAAAGTAATGCTTTAAATTTCATTAAAAAAAAATTCCATGCAAACATTCCAAAAAAAAAATCCTCCAAACTCAATATACACAAACGCATATATTTTTTTGCAAAATAAATCTTAATTGATTGATAAAATCATATTAATATGGGTCAACAGTTTGTTTAAAACCAAAAAGTTCTCTGGCATCTTCCTTTGCGCATGCGCTATTTTCTCGAAAACTTTACTATAAGTTTATTGGGAACTCGTATACTATATTTGAAGTAATCTTTTAGTTAGAAAAGTGGAGTAGTTTAAGACAGACAGACACACAGTCGGACAAATGTTCGAAAACCAATTTAATTTTTTATTATATTGGACCTTCCAAAACGTAGTTATCACAAAATCTCCATTTCGGATTTTCGACCTGTGGTGTCTGAGACTGTAACCTGTCTAACTGTAACTGTCAGCATACAGCTATGAACGGTTTAACTGTAACTGTACCGGTCAGCATGCTGTTCTGTTTTGTAAAAGGCACTAGTAAGCGCACTTAAGATGTGTGCTGTTGTAACTAATAAGTTATGGAATATAATAAATTAATGTGCTATTAAACTACCTAACATAATTTCCCTATACCCGAACTACACCCAGCTAATGGACATGACAACTTGGCGACGAGGATGGGATTATGAATGCGAAGATTTTGGTTCCGGTGAACCAAAACTGAAGCAAGTCAACCATGTGCTGGTAAAGAGTGTTTAGCGTTAATTTATAGAAGAATCCAAAGGCTTTTGAGGTAAAAATTTTGTTTTTCCACTCCGACAATTTTGAAATGGAGGAGCTAGTGAAAGGGTTGATAGAACAAAACCAATTGTTGATGCAGCAGCTAACAAGGATAGCTGAGCCTACAAAGGTTCCCACAGCCAAAAGTTTCTGTGCATTTGGAAAAATTTGACGAACAGCAAGAAAGTTTTGACCTCATTTTTTGGAACGATTTGAAGCCTATCTTGCGGTTCAGGGTTGTTCCTGACGACAAACGTGGGTTAACACTGATATCAAATTTAAGTCCTAAAATGTTTAATCTATTAAAAAACCTACTCGCTCCAGTAAATCCTTCAGATAGAGATTATGATTTTTTTAAAAAGTACTTTTAGAGAAGCACCTAAATCTAAGCCATTAATATTCCCAGTAGGCATGTATTCTTGAATCGGAAGCAACGGGAGGGTGAGACCATTAATGAATATATGGCAGTGTTGAGATCACTATCCGTTCCGTGTGCTTATGGCGAAGCCATGTTTAAATATCATGTTACGGGATGTATTTGTGAGCGGTCTAAGAGATAAATCTATCCTTAATGAATTTTTTGAGGAGACAATATCGAGTTAGATGCTACAGTAAAAATTGCTTTGGGCCATGTAAAAGGCGTAAAAAGTACATCCCAGTTATTGAAAAACCAATGACCATACACAATGTCCGGCATGGTTAAAAACAAAACAACCGTAGGGAAAAAAGGGGAATACGGTAACAAGGCAAAATAATCGTGTTCGCGTTGTAATGGAACGGATCATGATTCTCAAACTGTAAATTCAAAACTGCGAATGGCCATTTTTGTAAAAAAAATAGGGCATATTGAAAAAGCGTGTTTCGCAAACAAAGAGCAAAAACTGTTAAAAAAAGCGGTTGATTTAGTTATGAAAACGAAAGAGAAACCAAAACTTATTTTTCCCTTTTCATGTTATGGGGTCAGAAGAAGCTAAAAGACCGCAATAATGATAACAATAAAATTGATGGTAAACCAGTATCAATGGAATTAGATGGGGGGAGGGGCAGATCGTGATATCTTAATAATTTTCGAAAAATTTCTAACTTATTTTACAGCCACAGATATCGTTTTTACTACCTACAGTTGAGAAAAACTTGTCCCATTGGCTTTGAAAACGTACCCGGGTCGAAATAAAAACAAATACAACATTAAAATTGTATATTGTAAAACAAAACTTTTTTTACAATTTTGGGCCCCGAGAATGGCTAAAACGAAATAAACCTGGACTGGACTGCGATCAAAACGATACGCACCAGTAGGGGAGTTTGTTTTAAAACAAACTCTTTGATGAGTACCATGAACTATTCGCCCGATAAACCTAGGAGAAATAAATAAAAAACGAAGTTAAATTAGAGTTAAAATCGGATGTTACACCAAAGTTTTGCCGTGAAAGGGGCCGGTACCCTTTGCTCTAAAGTCGGTTGAATTCGAAATCGACCGATTAAAAAGAGGGGATAATAGAACTTTTTGGAAACATCTAAAGTGGGGCGCCCCCGGTCGTACCAGTGGTAAAAGGAGACGGTTCATCGGGTTATGCGCGGACTATTCCATTACCGTTAATCCTAGTTTTTTTGGTGCGGGGAAACACCCGGGTTACCGAGATTAAAAGGAAATATTTTCAAGTCTAAGTGGGGGGAAAAAAATTTTTTCGAAATTAGTTTTAAGCATGCTTATTTACAATTAAAAGTGCATGAAGACAGTCAAATCTACTGACAATATACAACAAAAGGGTTTTTTATAAATGCAAAAGACTCATGAAATGGATTAAATGCAGCCCCAGCAATCGGGCAACGCTACACCCGTGGGGTTATTCCACGGAATGGGAGGCTTTAAAATGTTTTTATGGATGACGTACGGTGACAGGGTCAAGCGAGTTAGCGCATTTTGAGGCACTTAGAGAATTTTTCAAAAAATGCAAAGAGCAGGGGTTAAAGTTGAATTTACGGAAAAGTAAATTTTTAAAAAAAGAGATAAATTTTTTTGGGTCATAAAATCGATGCTTAAGGGTTTGCATAAAACTGATAAAAAAAATTTCCGGCCATTGCTGGTGGCCCCTAAACCAAAAAATGTGCAGGAGGTTCAAAGTTTTTTGGGATTAGTGCAATTTTAGGGGAAAATTTTGTTCAAATTTGGCTACAATTGCAAATCCGCTAAATAATTTGGGAAAAAAAAGAACACTGGGTTTCATTTGGTCAAAGGATTGCCCAAAAATCCTTTCAGAACATAAAAGAGGAATCTGTTCTCCTCAAGTTCTGGTACATTATGATCCTGCCTCCCATAATGTTAAAAAACAGACGCTAGTCCTGTAGGATTAGGAGCGGTGTTATCCCAAAAAATGTCCGAGGAACAGAGAGACCTATAGGTTTGCATCAAGAACTATGACAGATACTGAAAGAAGTACTCACAGATTGATAAGAAGCTCTAGCAATAGGGGTGGGTTTGTCAAGAAGTTCTACCTGTCCCCAAAAAGGACGGAATTTTACCCAAATTTACCGATCACAAGCCTTTTGTCGCGATTTTGGATGCAAAAAAGGGGTCTCCAGTCCTAGCTTGGCAACTAGACTCTTGCACTACGCTTTGATTTTTTGCAGTTTTTTTTCAGTTCGACATCATCTATCAAACACAAAAGAACAGGGAAATGCAGATTTCCTTCAAGATTACCTGGCCATCGGAGGACCGGAGGTTAAAGATGATGTTACCCTCTTCCAATTTAAACAACAAATAGAGAATCTTCCTGTTAGGCTGAGGAATTGGCAAAAGGGAACGCAAGCGAAAAAGAAGAACTTTTGGGGCCCCTATTTTCCCGAAACTTTAGAGAGGAGGAGAGTTGAGGGGGAAAAGAAACTGAGTACAGTCTACAAAATGGCTGCATAATGTATGGACTCGTGTCATGGTCCCGAAGCAGTTCCAGAGAAGAGTTCTCGAAGAATTTTTCATCATGGGCAATCTGGGGGTCGTCAAGATTAAGGCGATTGCAAGATCATTTGTTGTCCCGGACCCTCGATTGACAGGGACATCGAGGACCTGCCAAAAATTGCATCCACTGCGCTGAAATCAAACGATCCTCACAAAGCCAAGGTTCACTATTGGGGGGTATCCGAGCAAACCCGGGGGAGAATTCACATCGATTTTGCTGGACCGATGTTCCGGGGGACATGTTCCCCGGTTTCCCCCCTCGTAGAATGCCCCTCCAAAATGGCTGGAGGTTTACCCAATGAAGTCAAAATACTACATTCAAAAACCATCGAATCCCTGAAGAACTGTTTGCAAGATTTGGCTTACCAGTGACGTTGGTCAGTGACAACGGACCTCAGTTCACGTCCCACGAGTTCAAGACATTCATGAATAGCAACGGAATAAAGCACAAAAAGACTGCTCCATTCAAACCATCAAGCAATGGACAGGCCGAACGTTACGGGGTTCACTCTCAAACAAGCTCTTTAGAGCTAGAAGGAATACTCCGGGGCTATACAACAAAGCTCGCACTTTTTCCCGATTCAATATAGGAAGCACCAAATATGACAACACTCCATATTCCACAATGCTGATGATGAAGGGGAGAGATTTTGCACAAGGATTTATCTAGTCAGACCGGATCTACAAGCACGTGTCCCCCGGACCGATCAAAAGAAAAACTTCGAGTTTTGCGGACCGTGGGTTTCAGCATTGGAGATAAAGTGGGTGCACGTAACACCGTCTGGGGAAAAAAAGGTGGAAGTTCGGGAAAGGTAGTGATTTAAAAATGGCCAACTTCACTACACGGTTCTATTGGTAATCAACGGTGGCGGGCGTCACGTAGACCAAAATTTTAGAGACCCGTGGAGAACTGACAAACCGGAGTGGGAAACGCGATCCGCATGCTCGGATCTCTACACAGGGTGATGCCCCAGATGTTGGGTTTTGTGACAAAAAATCGGAGCAACCAACACCGGAAGAGCCTGCCTCTGGGGGGAAGCGCCCTCCCACCAGCCGGGGATTCTGTGGTAGACACCCCTCACCATCACGAGTCCCGTCAGACCTCCTGGACACCCAGCTCCCGAGTTCCAGCACCTCCTGAGCCTCTTCGCAGATCCACCAGAGTCCGGAGACCTCCTTACCGCTTGGAATTGTAGAGGGGGAGGAGATGTGGTGTCTGAACTGTAACCTGTCAAAACTGTAACTGTCCAGCATACGCAAATGAACGGTTTAACTGTAACGGTCCCGGGTTCAGCATGCTGTTCTGTTTTGAAAAAGGCACTAAAAGGGCGCACTTAAGATGTGTGTTTGTTGTAACTAAAAAAGTTAGGGAAAATATAAAAAATTTAAATGTGCTATTAACTACCTAAATAATTTCCCTATACCCGAACTAAAACCCCAGCTAATGGACATGACACGACCCCCATCGAAATACTTTCATTACCTACATTTCAAAATTACGTAATCGAAAGTAAGACAATTCTATTACACAGTATTTTTATTTTTAAAATAACGTTATTAACCCCTGTGTGAGACTGATTTACGTAATGAAAGTAAGACATTCTATTACCCGGATACTTTCATTTTTAAAATAAAGGGTATTAGAACTATGTAGACGGTTTTTTCCAAATTTAAAACATTGTCATAATAATCGTCATTAACATATTTTCACTGTTTAGCAAACAAAGCGCCCTTTGATTGCGAGAAAAAATTTTCTACTCCAAGCGTCTCAGAGGGTTGGGAAAAAGCATTAGGTTGGTGGAATCCAGACATTTTGCTAGAATGTCGTTTTTTTTCCAACTCCTCCATCGTTTGTTTACCATTTTTGTTTTCGATTGATCGTACGTTAAAGGGAAATATCATTTATAAAGGAAATATAAAGGGAAAGCCTTTCAAGTTAATAGTGTTTCCCCGTATCTGTTGTTGTGAAAAGCATTTTAAAAGAACAGATTACGAAAAAAAACATTGAAAAATAAACGTTTAAAGCCCGGTGCTGGGGCCCTCAGTTTTTTTGAAAATTATCCGAAATACATGAAAAAAGTGCCACCCAAAAAGACGGCAGAAGAACAAACTGGAAAACATTCCTGATAGTCCTGTGACTTCTGCATTTTCAACCCCAGATTTTGCCACCCATGACTTAGAACCAATGTTCCCGAAAAAAATGCTTGGATCTTGGATGGGGAAGTGGGCTTGGATTGTCCTCAAATTGACCTCGTCAAGCTGTTCATCCCCACTGTTGAGGCTGGCCCAAAAATCAGATCGGGGTTCCTTAAAATATCCTAGTAAAGGTATAATTTACATGTTAAATGTTCTTCAAGAGTTCTGTGACTTAGTTTTAAACTTTGTTCTAAACAAAGGTGCCTTTTGGAATCATCTCCAACAAAGCTGTAGATAATTGAAAAACTTTTTTGATAAGTTTTGCTCAAAGCCAGACTTTTAGTAAGTTATGGCTAAAACTTGTTTGTGTAAATTTTCATTAAGCCATTATTGATAATATTGCCAGGAAACATACTGAAAAGGTTTTTTGAAAAATATAAGGAAGCTTACCATGAAGCCCACAAATTTCGTAAACTTTTAAAACTCAGTTAATGCTATGTTTTATGAATCAATTCTTTTCATCAAGACAGGGTGAGTCAATTGCCTCAAAGATTAAAATTTGGGTTTAATACTTTCCAATGAGTGTGGAAATATAGAAAATTGTAAAGAAACACTCTTTATTGTATGAAGTATTTGCTCTTAATTATTTTATAAGTATGCCCAAATAACTTAATTATTTTATTTTTTCATAAAAAATTTAAATTTGGGAAAGTTTCCCAGCTACAAAAAAATTTTTTGTTTCTTTTAATGCTATCTTTATCTGTGTATAAAACATTTGAGTGTTTGCTCTTAATTCTTATATAATTAAAATAATAACTTTAAAAAATTTTGTTTCGTAAAAATGTAACTGTGAATGTTTTTCCAGCTACAAAATATTTTGTTTTTTTTAAATTTTTTTTCGTCATATGTGTCTTAAAAATTTAAAAATATTAAAAAAGGCCTGATTTCTGAAATTTATTGAATTTTATTATATTTCGGGTAAATTTTTTCATGGTTCATTTTTCAGATTTAAAGTATTTTATTTTGAAATTTTTTTCATAAGTTTGTGAAAATAATTAATATATTTCTGAACAAAACGAATTGCTGAAAAATAAGTAAACGATAATGAACAAATTTAAAAATGAATATTTCAAACGTTCATGGGTTATCATCAAGTAATCCCGGTTTTTTTCTCCCTATTTTTTTATCAACAATCATCATTTCAATACATTTTTATATAAATTTTTCAAATTTTTTAAAATTTTTTGGTTGTAGACATATATATTCCCGGGTTTTTTGTGCTTGGTCAGAGACCCGCTTATAACCCTTCGTCAAGTAAAGACAGAAACACACACACATAAGTGGATCCATCTAATTTTTAGAAAACAGAGGCAAATAGAGGATCCCCAAATTGGCTTGTGACCCCCAAGGTAAACGTTTTGGTATGGTAACTTGGAGGACTTTCGACCCAACAGATTTAACGAGCACGTACTCCGCATATACTCGACAAACACAAAAATCCATGCTTTCTACCGGATTCGAAAACCCCAACCCAGAAGCTCCAAAGGCTAGCTCCCTAACCGTTGCCCCCGGATCGACTTAAATTAGTTAAAGAAACGCTATAGCAGTATTAATGCATCATTACGATTGGTTTTGGGAAAAAGCGTCATCTAGTGGCAGCCGTTGATTTTCCGAAACTAACTGCCGTGTGACACGCTTGACAGTATAAATTTTTCCCCTGTCAATCAAAAACGCTTGACAGCAAAACACCTACGCTGCATTTTCAGCCCCTTAATATTGCGCAAAGCTCCGGTGGCAACCCTGCACTCAAGGGCCCTTCCCAATTCTAGAAGTGCCTGCTCTCACACTCCTTTCACTTCTCAAATTGAGCACAAATACTTTCCACACAGGATAAAAACCAAACTTACTCCTAATCAGGACGACCAGAGACTGACGAGTTTAAAATCTCTTTTTTTGTTCGTTTTTGATTTGACAGTTTCAAAAGTTTATCAAAAGCACTAACATTAAACGAAATACTAATATTATTATGAGCTGCACTAAAAAAAAAAATTCGCTAAAGGGATCAGGGAAAAAATCGGGTTGGGTTTATCACCCTTTTGGGAAGAGCTAATAACATTATTTCAACCATGAATAACTACGGCACACGGCAAGTAGCGTATAAATAAAAAAAAAAACTAGTTTTTAAGAGCGCTGAATACATTTTCCCTAAAAATAACCAAACAGTAAGAAATATTGTAAAAACCCCAATTGTTGACCAATATTTTGGGAAAATTTTTTATATCTGATAAAGCTCAAATTTTTTTTTCCCTGCTACGTGACGCCGGCCCTGTATTAGGCCTCATTTCCTTACTATTAAAGTTGGCGATTAGATGGCGCTGATTTAAGTTTACGAGATTTAAATTTTATAAATTTATCGAAACAATGCCTTAAAGAGCATCATGCTAGCAACTCCTTAAAAAAAAAGGGTCATTTTTAAAAAATAATGACTGGTCCCAATTCAGCTACTTCGGAATCAATATTTTTCAAGAGCTTGAACATTCTCTTTTATACCCGCACGATCGTGATAGCTCGGTCGGAAAGGGAAAAGTTACCATCGTACATTCTAAACCGCTATATACAGTACTAGCAAATTTATACCCGTTCTTCGCACGGAATAAAAAAATATCAAATAGATTCCAAATATGTGTACCATATACCCTGTTATAAGATCATAAACTTATTATTGTTTCCACTCGTTATAAATTATAAAATCCCGTTTCAATTTCCGCCTTAAAATTCCAAAATGAAAAATACGCTATAAAATGCACTTATAAATGTCATCAGAATTCATCATAAATACATAAAACCTTTTAGCTCATTTGGCGCGTTTTGGAAAATAATTTGGCGAGAAAATAGATATAGCTACCCACACCCATTATACAGCTCTAACACAATGTCCTCCGAACAACCGACCAGCTTATAAATTATTTATAAAAGAAATCGCCTATTTGGCGAATTTTAGTTAATAATTTGGCGAGTTTGGCAACGGTCTTGCGAAAAAATAAAGACATAAAACATTAATAGCTCTAGTGCGATGGCCTTTATAACCATCATAGTTCAGTAAATAGCTTAACTATACATTTATTGCTTAAATATGCATACATGCAGTCAACAGAAAAAATCAATGAAAAAATCATCAAATAAACCCACAATAAAATCCAGGAATGAAGACTGGCGGAATTACGACACTTGAAACATGTTTAATTATTTTTCAAATTAATGAAATTTAGTTTCTGAAAGTAACGGCAAAGAATAAAAAATAAACATTTTGAATTTTAAAATGTTTTCGTTAAAAGTTTTATTTAATTTTTTCAGCCGATGGCATCAGGAAAGAGAAAAAATGATCGGATTTGAGCGAAAGTGGTTGTATTTTTTTCAGAAAATTCGAATTTTCTCTAAAAATGGAACAAATATAAAGAACTAAGCCTCAGGTGCACACGTTAGTACTTAAAGGAATCTATCTTTAAATTTCGAATTTTCCCGTGGGCAGATAAGTCGGTCCCCTTTTTCGATTCCGATAACAAACACACAACACAAAAGACAGAACTCTTTCTTTTATTTATTATAGATATATACACACAGGTTCTTTAAATTTTTAACCTTTTCAGTATTTGCTTCACCAACAGGTCTAATCTACGCGTTTAGGTTTTTTAAACCCCGCCATACCGGAGAGATTACGCCTGGCGTCAGCGTTTTTTCCAAAATGGGTTAAACTTGTGAGTTTCTTTTAGTGTCAAACGATAGTACCAAAGTCGAATAATTTACAAATTTCTTTTGATATATATTTTAAAATTTAACTAAAGGGTGGTATAGTTAAAATTTAAGGCACCCCCTTGATTAAATCGCAGTGCTTGGCCAGATGGGCCCGCCCACTTAAAACATGCCTCCTTATAAAAATTAAAACTTACGAAAAGCCCTTGGCTGTGTTTTAAATTCAAAAGGAAGGCTGAAACTAGACAGCCGGAAACGATTAACCTTTAATTTTTCAGTGACCCCAATCTTACGATATGGTCGAGAACGAGAATTTTCCCATTCCAAACAAAAGTCCCCTCAATATTTTTCAAAATTTTTTTTATCTTTAAAATATTCCTGGTTTTTAATATTGCGTCCCTTTTTAATTTGTTACCATTTTCTCTTCATAAGCTGATTTAAAGGGGGTTCGCTGAAACGTTTCATGTAACTTGTATTGGTTTTTTATTTTAAAGTTTTATAAAAACTTGTTGAAACAGAAAACATATAGTTCATGGAGTGGAATATCTACCTGGTCCTCAAAGTACAAGGGTATTTATTAGTATTTATATTTATAGATCGTCCACTAGAGTTTTATCAGTATGGAAAAATCCCTTTAATTTGTTTGCTGGCTCTTAATATTTATACTTATTTATTCATTTCTGCCCGGTTAATTTGATGCTTTTTTGGATGTTTCTTAGCGAAATTGTAGTGAGCGGTAGATTTAATAGGCCAAACCAGCAAACCCCCATCATTCCTTTTGCCCACATTTTTTTTATGTGTAATATCTTAATTATCTTTATTTTTCGTTTTTTAAAGTGAAATACTTATTTTCAAAATTTTTGCACTTTTTTTCAAAGTGTTCTTTCAAAACCCATGCCCCGGGGTGAGAAATCTAATTTAAAGTCAACACGACTTTTGGCTTGTTTTGCAATCTTTGCAAAAAACCTAAACTGCATTCTAATTTTCCTATCCAAAGACCCTAAAAGTGTATCTGGAAATTTATTGAATTTATTATTATTGAACCTGGTATTTTTATATTTGTTAATCATTTTAAATTGTAAAAATTATAATTCTTAGGGGTTCTCAATTTAGTTATAAGAACTTTCCTATGGGGTTTTTACCTAATACCTATTTTTTGGGCAACTTAGATTACCTGGCCATGATTGTATTCCAGCAAAACCCTTTTATTTGCTGGCCCAGTGAAAAATTGTAAAATTTGGTTTTTCTTAAAGAGCAATAAAAAACATTTTTGGAAACCATTACTTGTACACGAATCAAATGAAAGGAAATTGTTAAAACAGCATTGAAACGCTGGCAGAAGCTGATAGGGGGGTATTTTTTAAAAGGGTTTATTAAAAAAAAACCCCCGCAATCAAAGACCATTTCAGAAAGCCTTTTCGATATATCGCCAATTCGCCAAGCTTGAAAAGTTGAAGTGCTGGGGAGTAGGATTATTTAACCCTATTTTTATTATTGTCCCTATTTAAAACATTTTTAAAATTTGGGGATAAAAAAAATTAGTGAAATGTGGTGCTGTGCAACCCACTAAAAAAAACTAGGCGCAAATCCTAGGAGATTAAAAAAATTATTGAAAAAAATAGCCCTTAAGTCTAAACTGGGCGATAGATATTTAGATTAAGACGAATTCGCTGCCTTTAAAATCACTCAGAATGTTTCAAATAAAGAATCGCTGGGTTTGTAATAGCTTTACAAAAATCTCCTCCCCCTACAATTTTTTTTTTATTACTGCTGATTTATGTAATTTATCTATTGAGAATATTATATTATTTGCAGATTATTATTAATACATTTGTTATTATTATATTATAGCAGATTATTATCATTAAACACTGATGTCTAAATAATTATACATATTTCAGCTATGTACTGGCTTCAGTAATAAACTACTAAAAACTAAACTCCTCGACGCAACAGCCCATTACTGGGGCCAAGGCCTGCCAAGCCCAATTAAGCTTTCGTGATCAAGGGCTCTGGTGGGGCTAGGCATATGTCCGGTTAGGTGGTCAACCTCACGCGGGAACCCTCAGGGTGTTTCTAAAGCGAGTTTGGTCCTCATTTATTGACCCACTCATGGGGGGAAGGGATTAATACCTCTCCCAATCCGGACTCAATCCCTGGACCTGTGGTGTAGCAATTCGAAGCCCTTACCACTCAGCCACTGGGCCTGTTTATTAATACTAGATTTAGTCTCTTAAGTGGCACATGAGGCCACAAGCATAGCATTCAATCTCCTCCTGTCAAGTGCTGCATGCCTTGCGATCCCCCAACTTGACCATTCAAAAACTGTTTTTTTCCTTTATCGCCTTCTGATGCCAGGTTAGTTTTGGGTCGAACCCTGTTCCTCTTTCCATCAGGTGCCCAAGTAACGGCAATGGGAGTTCAGTCTGATGTGTGCATTTGTAGAATATATCATACCCACTGCTATCTCCTTTTCCTTATTATTGAGGATGTAGGTTTACTATTGGGTCCTTCGTATATTCATAGTTTGTTATTTTGTTTGGCCAGTATATTTTAAATAATTTCTTAGGCATTATGTTTGAAAAGTATCGCCAGTTGTCTCTTGATATCATTAATAACAATTAAAAAAAAAGGCTTAAGTCTCAACTGTGGGATTTTAAGATTTGATGGATTCGCATGCTTATAGAATCACTCGGAGTGTTTTTAAAAAAAGATCGCTGGAGTTTGCTCTAGCGGGACAAAAATCTCCTCTCACTCTGAATATTTTTTATTATTCCTGATTTATGTAACTTATCTATTATATCAGTGCACATTATTATTAATTCATTGGTTATTAACTACATTATAGCAACCTATCAATCCTTAATACGCAGATTATTATGCATATTTAGATTATGTACTTGCTTTGTTAATCCCCACACCAAATCCACCATGTCTCCTCCAACCTCGATGTACTTGCGTCTCATCCTACACTCTGTCCTGTGGAAATTCATGACGTGTCAAGTGGAGATGGAAACCACCAAGAATATCCACCATCGAGTGGAGATGATGGACAAAGGACGCTTTCTTCTCGCTCTCCATGGTTAGAACTGGAAATAACCGGATATTGTTTTTGTATATTATTGGATATGATTTGATTGATTTTGTATATTATTTAATGGCTGAGAGGAATTACATGCCCACCTTATAATCCATGTTTGCGGGGTCCCCGCCTGAGTCGTTAATTTCTGGAGGGAAAAATCATATTCATGCATGTGTTATGATTATGTGTCAGTAAAAGCTCCATTGAGTAACCATTTGACCTGGTTCTCTCGGCAAAATTAAACCCTCGGCATACTTTAACATCCCACAGAGAGCTCAGATTCATTAAATGAGCATCAAAATTGGTAGCAAGAGTCGCCTAAAAAATGGTTTCAGTTATGGATACATGCTGAGCTGCAATGCTTAGTCGCCAATAAAGCACCCACCTTTGGGAAAGCAAATTGTTCATGATTTCTGTCTCTCATAATACTCTTTAAGGGGAATGGCCCTCGTGTCTCTAAAATGAATTTTTGTGTTAATCCAATGGGGGGAAAAATTGAGCCACATTACTTCGCCTGTGTTGAATATTTTAAAAAACTTTTTGTTTATATGAAAAATGTAGCTGACTTTCAGAGCACTATAACTCCACTTTTTGAAATTGGTTAGAATATTTTGTGCCTGTAATAATACAGCTGGAGTAATGTGGCATAGACAATTGTTTTTTTTAATTGGATTAACACATTGGCACTTTGGTTTAGATACCCACATAGGCATAGCCAAAATATCTACTGACCTATAAATGGCCGGTGAGCCAAAAATGTGCGATGACTAATATCTCGCATTGAGGGAGTGCACATTAAATGTTCTCCAATGTCCTGCGATTTCACCCTTAAAATATGTGTTGGGCGTCGGCTTGTCACTTGACTGTTGTTTGACATAATGACGCCCATCGTCAATAGCCTCGTGTAGCTCTAGTGTGACGGTAATTCAATCTAACAACCCTAATAAGCAGTAATAATTAATGCTTTTCTTTGAGGTGAACTCATTTGCACTGGAGGTTTCGCTCTATCCCTTCACTGTGATCAAAACCCGCCTCCAAACTCAGCGGCAGAATTCGGTCTACAAAGGGACTTTTGATGCTTTTATTAAGATTATCAAGTATAGGGATTCTGTGGCCTTTATAGAGGGTTTTCTGGGTGAATTCCTTCCAGATTGCTTCAGGCATCGGGTATGTTTGCAAGGTTTTTGGCATGCTTTAATAAAATTGTTAAGTTGCCTACTTTTTGTTTTGATATGTATCTAATCAATTTTTTTGCGGTTTCTGTGCATGTTGTGCTGTATATTTGATATTTATCTTATTTTTACAAATATAAGTTTCGGAAGTAGTAAAATAGAAAACAAATTAATGTGGGGTATTGGAAAGCAGTGAAGCGACAAGTTTTAGTTATTAACATTCATTTAATGGATCCAAGTTCGTACAGTCGCGAAAACGCACCTCTTCAGTTAGGCTGTAGTTTTTAGGAGATCTGGCCACTTGTGACATAGGACTGGTGTGCTGCTCCTAGAGGGCGCTGCTGGGATTAGTACCAAGAGGAGGGTTGTGTTTAGCTGAATCCCACATCCAGTCATCCTGATGTGTCCCTCGACCCCAAGGACTACTATCTATTGATTATATGGGGCTATGGTACACTGAAATGAAAAATTATAAAGTAACAGAAAAAAAATTGTTCTGACCTGGAACCAAGGTTACTAGTCTGTGGTACCTCTTCCACAGGCACTCGCTGACAACCAACAGTGCAGCCTCGGTTTTCCCCCTACTCCGAGCTGAAGTGAAGGGGAGCGACTTTTCTCTGATAAAAAGCTGCTTTTTTAGTCCAGTCCGGGCAGATGCAGAATCGACATCTTGAAACACAAAAGCGTCCCGTTCATCGACAAAGTTCTTTGATCCAAGCTCCACCAAGTTGGACTATCTATACTGTACTGGTTTATTGCTTCCACCAACCTCGCTAATTTGTAGTTCAATATAATTTTTGTTGTAAATAGTCATTTATTAAAAGAAAGCAATTTTTATGAAGATTCAGACTTCTATGTGCCTCTCCGAACCAACACCAGCCACACAAGCACCCACTCCAACACAAAATTATTAAAATGTCTGGATGAATTTGTTTCAGATTGCTTCAGGCATAGTAGGGTATGTTTGCATGAGTTTGTGGTATTATTGTTCAGTGTATTTAGCTTATGTTTAGTTTTGCTTCAAATTTTTTGCTGTTTCTGTGCATGTTGTGGTGTACATTGGAGTATTCAATTTTTAAAAAACAATTATGAGTTTGGGGAGTGGACAAATGAAGACCACAGTCCTGATTTTTGTAGGGCAAATTAAGTTACATCATGTTTGTTAAGTTGCATTACAAATATTAAAGTTAACCGTTTTATTCAGAAATTAAGTCCACAAATTTCCTATTAATGGATTAACATTTATAGCTAAAATACCAAATTAAGAATGATTTACTTATATTGTACTATTATGTTTACTAGATTTTTGAATTGCATTTCTAAACCTATGTAGTATCTTGTTTTTATATTTTTTTTGTATACTCACAACATTTTAGAGATGACCAGTATATAATTTTTGAGCTGTTCTTAATAGAAACACTTTTGGAACAAGCTGTTTTATTCTTTTTGAAATATGATTAAGCACTAATAATACTAATAAGAACTAAACTAAAAGTTTACTTAAATAAATTTATCACTAATATTTTTTCCTCACTTTAACTTATTATCCTTTCCCATTTACCATACATGAGCCAACCTAACTTCCATTCTAATTTTCAGATACATCATAACTTACGAGAAAGTTCGCCATTCTCTCGGAGTCTACACTTCGATCCGAGATGGACGTGTTAAGGGCCTTATAGGAGGCGGTTGTGGCTCGTTAGTTAGCCAAACCCTCATCACACCTTTTGATGTGGTGTCACAGCATATGATGGTGATCGGGCAACTGAAAGATAAGAGCAGTGGCAATGGGGCTACTACTAGGGTTTGTATGGGTTTTTAAAGTTAACAAAGTTTTATTAGACGATAGTTATTTGATTAATGATAGTAATATGAAGCCTTGTAAAGGTAAACAGCAGTATCTATATTAATAGGGTGACCAGATATTATCAATGTTTAAGAAAGAAAAAATAATTCCACGACATCAATTTCGTTTTATAGAATTGTTTTTTTCAGTTTTGTAATCAACTCTAGTCTTACAATATGGTACAAATTACTTAGATGGTTTAGAATAAAAATTTAAACTATTATTTATTAATTTTTAGGTTATAAGGTAATTAACCTCTTGCCGCCATTTATGAGAGAGTGAGACTACTAATTGATTAAATATAACATCATAGTTTTCTTGCTTTATTCTGCTTGCATTAAGAGTTGTTGACACAAAGGAAATGTCCTGCTTATGGTTGTTATGGAGAAATTTTAATCATCACTCAAAATGGAGGACATTGTACAGTACAAATTCAAAAACAGAACATTTTACATACTTTAGCCTAAAAATGTAAAATTATGTCAGGTCACCCAATATATTTATGACTTGCATCAATATTATTATTGTCCTAAGAAATAATCAGACTTCTAGTATAATTTCTTATGAGTTGTAGTTATTAAGTGCTTACAACAATGGTCCAAGTCATTGTTGTAGGTTCCATAGTTTACCTGCTCGTATCAGTATTGTGAGAGTAAATTGCAGTAAATTGGTCTTTATACAGTATTTTTATGAAAAAACCTTGTAAAGGAAAACAGCGTATTATATTAATAGGGTACCAGATATTATCAATGTTTAAGAAAAAAAAAAAATTCCACGACATCAATTTCGTTTTAAAAAATTGTTTTTTTCAGTTTTGTAATCACCTAGTCTTACAATAGGGGAAAATTCTTAGAGGGTTTTAGAATAAAAATTTAAACTTTTATTTTTAATTTTTGGTTTATAAGGTAATTAACCTTTTGCCCCATTTATGAGAGAGGAGACTACAAATTTGATTAAATAAACATCATAGTTTTTTTGTTTTTTCTGCTTGATTAAGAGTTGTTTACCAAAGGAAATGTCCTGCTTATGGGTTTTTATGGGAAATTTTAATCATCATCAAAA